>JAEANM010011720.1:0-15136 GCA_017656035.1 Myanophis thanlyinensis | reverse complement strand
AATCATTTTAATTGCTTTTAATTATATTGTTGTATTGATATTTGTTTTTTATTGGCTGTAAACCGCCCCGAGTCCTGTGGGAGAAGGGGCGGTATATAAATTAAATAAATAAAATAAATAATAAAATAAATAATACTGCTCCATAGTGCTTTACAGCACTCTCTGAGTGGTTTACAAAGTTACAAAGCATATTTCCTCCAACAATCTGGGTCCTCAAATTACTAAAAGGTGGAAAGCCAAGTTAACCTTGAATCCTGTCAGGATTGAATTCCAGATAATACTGCATTCAAACCACTGTACCACAGTGATGGAATTCAATTTTTTTTACTATCGGTTCTGTGGGCGTGGCTTGGGGGGGTCATGTGATTGGGTGGCCATTTTCTCTTAAACAGGGCAATAAAGATTAGGCTAGAAACAACATCATAATATTTTTTCCTGCCTTCCTTTACAGGATTAACCCTGTAAAGTGGAAAAAACAAAAGGAGATTTCGTCTAACAATCGGTTCTCCAAACTGCTTAGAAAATGTACTACCAGTTCTAGCGAACCTGCTAGAACCTGCTGAATTTCACCTTTGCTGTACCACCATGGCTCCTACAATGCCATTTCTATTCCATGACCAAGCCTAAATCCTAACTGAAATAGACCCAAACAATCTGTTTTCCTTTGTATTATGTCATCCTAAAACAAGATTGTTTAACCATACTGAATAAACTTGACTTCTTTCCCACAGCCCATTAAACAAAAAACAAACTACATCACAGCTAAGCATGCTTTGTAAACCCAATCAGTCATTCAGAATTGTAGCAGAATAAAGCCTTATTATAATAAAAATTAAATTAAGAAAAGGAACAGATTTTATGAAGAGTCGATTTCATACTACAGTAATAACAATTAAAGCTGTGATTTCCTTTCTACTTACCCTAACTATCATGGTTGTCTATGCTTTACTATCTACTTGATTGGGTGGGCCTATCAAAAAGCCATGGTGGTGCAGTGGTTAGATTGCAGTATTGCAGGTTAATTCTGCCCTCAGCCAGGAGTTCGATCCAGACAGGCTCCAAGTTGACTCAGCCCTTCAGCCCTTCAGCCTGCCATGGTCAGTTAAGTAAGAACCCAGATTATTGGAAGCAATATGCTGGCATTTGTAAACTGTTCAGAGAGTGCTGTAAAGCACTATGGAGTGCTATCTAAGTGCTATTGATTCCTGACGGAGCCCAGAGTATGAGTGTTGTAATCAGTATTTGAAGTATTTAGTATTTTATGAAACACATCTTAGCCACCTAAATGTTTTAGGAGATTATTTTTTATTATATTTCAGAGTTATTTCCTAGAATTCCACAGTAGGTTCTGGCCTTTCTGTCAATGTCTTGAATACAATGGAAAATCACTGTTTAAGAGAGTTTGGGTGGGTGGGTGGGTGAGAACCTCTTCTAAACAGGAGATTCAAGTCTTAGATGGTCTGATCAAATGCCAGCAAAGTGATTCCTAGGAGTACTTGTTTAAAAGAAAATAACTGTGTGTGAGCCTCACAGTATAAGTATAGGATAAGGCTGAAATATAGGAAAATCAATCTGGGATGTGAAGTTAGGTATGTGTTGAACATGCCCTTTGTTTAGAGTTAAAGTAAGTAAAAAGGAAAATATCAATACACAATACAGTACTGTATTGTCTATTGTCCCATTCAAATCAGTATTCCCCAAAGGTTGTCTCTGAAAGATAACATCCTAATACTTTTATGAAACATTTTGTCTATTCAGAACATTTACTCTGATGGAATAAAGTTTCTCAGTTCATCATACCCTAAAACTGTTTTGTGAATGTGGCAACTTTAAGATGTGTGGACTTCAACTCCCAGAATTTCTCAGCTACTATGAAATTCAGCATTTGGGTGCTTATCTTTCCATTTCATTCCATCCATGATTTCTAGATCATATGATAGTTTTCCTTACCAGGATCCCAAAATTTTATTTTTAATATTTTTATTAATTTATAAAAGTATTTACATGATAACAAGCACTTTAACCACATTGTGACATATATGTCTTATAACTATTTACAATCCTTATCTTACATTCCTATATTTATGATCTATCCAGCTGTATAGGTCAGTGGTGGCAAACCTATGGAATGCGTGCCAGAAACAGCACGCCAAACTGTCCCACGAGCTTTCTGGCATGGTAAACCATCCCGCATACCCCAAACAATCCCGCTGGTTCTGCAGCCTGTTCTTGCACTCCAGTGCGCTCAGCCTCCACAGCCCATTCTTGCGCTCCATTGCGCATTAGCCAGCTGGCTTTTGCCACATGGGAGCACCGAAACCCAGAAGTGCAGCATCCTAGCGCTCACACATACTCCAAGAGTCAAATGTCCAGTTTCCAATATGTGCATGCATGCCAGCCAGCTGTTCATCACACACACATGTGCGCCATGCTGGGATGCTGCTCTTCCGGGTTTTGGCTCTCATGTGTGGCAAAAGCCATCTGGATAGTGCGCGACTGAGCATAAGAATGGGCTGCGGGGACTGTGTGCAAGGAGTGTGAGAACAGGCTGCAGAGCCAGCGGGGCTGCGTATGGCTCATGGGATGGTTTGGTGTGCCTTTCTGGCACTAAGGACAGCACCTGATGACGTAAAAGGTTTGCCACTGCTGGTATAGGTTATTCCAAACCATGTAATAGTCTTTCTCTTCCTTTCCTTTCATTTTCAGCACTAGTCTGTCCATCTCAGCGCATTCAAAAATTTTACCAATGACCATCTCCATAGGTGGTCTATCCTCTTGTTTCCAATTTTGCGCATATGCAATTCTTGCAGCTGTTACGATATGTATAATTATGTATTGGAGGTGCCTTTGGATTTTGTGGTCAATCATGCCAAATAAATACGTTTCTGGTTTCAGTTTTATTGTTACTCCTGTTATTTCATATATACAATTTTTAATCTGTTCCCAGTATCTAGTGGCTTTCTGGCCTTGCCACCACATATGATAGTACGTTCCTTCTTTATTTTTACATTTCCAGCATTCTAGCTTCATGTTGGGATACATTTTAGCCAGTCTTGCTGGTGGCAGATGCCATGGATAAAGCATTTTGTATAGATTTTCTTTGTAGGCAGTTGACAATGTTAGTTTACAATTCCTGTTCCATAGCCATTCTTCAAGTTGTATGATTCGCCCAATGTTTTTGGCCCATGCTATCATAGATCCTTTACGGATCCCAAAATTTTAGCTGTATTTTGCACACACAGGTATTGATCTTGACTTGTCTTGTATATTATTACTATAAAAGTTTTAAAAGTGCTAACTGTTCATTAGTTTGGACATTTATTTTGTTCTGCTACAACTTATTTTGAACATTCAAAAAAACATGGAATGCAAAACAACAGGATTCCTCCATTACCCATACTATGAATGGAGCAAAATACCTGAATTACTGCAATGTTATTTGTCCCCATATAAAACTCCCGTAATCTTTCTGGTAGACTAATATTTTCTGGCAGCATGATTTTTATTTGGGGTTAAGAAGAACTAAAAACTCAAAGAAAGAATTACCATAAATCTCTAGAAGAAAAGAGGGAAGACAGCAACAAAGGTTTCTCTCCCAGCCACCATCTGTGCATGTAAAACAGCAACTTTTTCCTAATGACACCAGACTAACAAGAGAAAAAAATATTTTAAAAAAGATTTAGAAAAGAGGCATCCCCTAGACTAGTGTACTCCAGAAGTTTTGGGACCATCAGAGAATTTTGATGGGGGGTGCACTCTCCTGGCAGACGCAGGCTGCTTAGGAAATTGATCAGATTCCTATTCATTTACAATTAAAGAATTATAATATGATATTGTGTTTATATTTTAATAAATCAGATAACCAATGTTTCATTATTGGTAGTAGTTTTAGGAACAGAACAGCAATAGGATAGTTTATATAGTTTATAATTACCCCATCACTAGTGCATAGGATAACAAAGGAAGAGGAAAGGCATAAATCTCAGCACTAATTGATCAAGGATATGAATTCTGACATGGAGCAAATAAAATTACAACAAAGAAAAGGTGATTTCCAACATGATTTCCTTGGCGGTAATTTTATTTAGACTTCAGTGAAAGAAACAAACAACTTCTGGCATGGTGGGGATGGATATTTATAATGTTGTTCAAGAAGAAGTTGATTAGCCAATTATTAGAAGTGTTTTTAGATGTGTGTCTGACAAAGCTCAGTCATAGTACAGAAATGGTACGATACGAGGTGAAGAAAGAAGATTCTCACTATTATACAATACATAACAACTTTAATTTTTAAAAAGTGTTTGTTTATTTATATACCGTCCATTTCACTATCAAGCAACATTCCATAAAATATATTGGTATGTCTTCTACACGAACAAAATCCAAATACTTTTTTAATCTCCTGTGAAATTAAACAGTTAGATTTCTTAATGACATTGAAGAACCAATTCACTAAACACCAGGATCAATTAGTGATTGTAGTTGGACAGCTGGCATGCAGGAAAGCAGCTTACTCAGACTAATAAGCATTGCCTTGCTGTTACCTCACAATCCTTCCATCCCTTTGTTTCTTCCATCTGTTGTCCCTCCTCAACATCTGCAAGCTTTTGGGGAAGGGACATTGGGCCTATTCATGTGGGTTGCCAGCACAATGGGGCTTTCAGGTGTCAGCACAATCCCATAGATTCCTGTATTATATTTCCTCTGGGTCTCAAAGTTCACAAGGTAGGTTGAACAGAAAAGCATAAATGTGTAAACAAATAAGAAGATGGCATTTATACCCTGTTTTTCTATTAAAAAATGGCTGGTCAATGATTAACAATGACATGTACAGTACATCCATGTGGGGATGATGTATTAGAAACACTACCCATGACTCCTCTAAAACGTACATGCAGAATCTTAATAACTCTCCTAAGATTAAAAATGCCTTATATTCTGTATGAATTTCATATAAATTATTTGCAGAAATAGATCCCAAAATGTTACGGGAAGAACTGAGATCTTGCCTGTGGAATAAATTGTTACAGGGGTAGTATAGAATCTTTTGTGTGTGTGTGTGTATAAAATGCTGAATGAAAATTAAATATTTGACATTGACTTATGATCATAAACAATCACTGACATTTCAATATTTTAATACATTCTAAACATTTTAGCTGCATTTTAAATATTCCAATAATATAATATATTGGTAGATTATTTTTTCAGCATTTTAGCTTCTTAGTCAATAGTTTTATTTTTATATACCCAATAATTTGGCAGTAATCATAACATGCTTTCAAGTATTTTAGAGGTGTTTTTTTTAGTATTTTAATATTTGCATTTACAAACAATTTCAGTTCAGTTTATCTCAACCTGTATAATTTCTTTAGAAGTTTTCCTTTTATTTTCCAAGCCCTGCACAGAATGTGAAACTGTATTAAATTATGGCTTATTTTATCCAAGTTTGCACAGCTAAGCTATAAAACATAGTTTTCCAATTAAAATGACTAGGGTCATGAAATCAAAACCATATTAACCATATTATGCAGTAGTGGACTGCACAAATTTTACCAACCAGTTCTAGCGTGCGGCTTCCAAATTGCAGCACTTTCATAGAAATCAGCTGACCTTCTAAGGCAGCCCCAGTGAGTAGGAATTGCAGAGGCCCGGAAAGCAGCTGTGCCGAGCGATTCAGCTTCTTCAGACAGAAAGAAGGAGATATAGAGCAAGGTAAGGAGGGGCTGTGTGGGCGGGGCCAGCTGATCGGCAGAACTACCAGTTCGATAGAACCAGTCTGACCAGGCAGCAGCCCACCACTGATATTATGGCTTATCAAAAACAATGAAATACATTAAAATGTTGAAAAAATATTGTAAAAGCAACAATCCTAACTACTGTATAGTCACAACACAAACCCAGCTATCACTTCATTATCATTCTGTTTCACAATTTTGGGAGATTTTCAACCACTTTACAGACTTGGAAGTTTGCTTCTTTTTTCTTGCTCCTTCTTCCCCATTTCTTTAACATGCTATATTTTTTTTAATCTAAATTCTACAGGCATGGATTGTTTTTATTTTCTTGTTGTTATTCTTGTTTTTAGTTTATATATAATACTTACTCAATTTTAGGTTCTTTAAAATGAAATAATGCAGGATTATTTTCTTGCCTTGAAAATCTATGTGCCGTGCCACTTTACAGAGTTGAAGAAAACACATCCAAATGCAAACCTTTTTGGTTAGTAGTTTCTAGGAACATAAATTATGTTCATTTAGTGATCATTCAAAGTTACAATGGCACTGAAAAAAAAGTAACTTATGACTATTTTTCACAGTTACAACCTTTGTAGCAACTCCTAATCATGTGATCAAAACTCAGATGCTTGCCAATTGGTTCATACTTATGACAGTTGCAGTGTTCCATGGTCATGTGATCATTTTTTGCAACCTTCTGACAAGCAAAGTCAATGGGGAACCAGATTCACTTAACAACCATATTACTAACTTACCAACTGCAGTGATTCACTTAACAACTATGGCAAGAAAGATTGTAAAATAAGGCAAAACTCACTTAACAAATGTCTCACTTAACAACATAAATTCTGGGCTCAATTGTGGTTGTAAGTCTTGTACTTATTTGAAGAGGTTGACTTAGAGAGGTGTGTCAACCCAACTATATGTGATTTATTGAATAAAACATGATTAAATAATTTAAAGCTTAATATTGGCATGAACTTAGTTTAAATGTAAAGATATCCATAATGGCATCTATTTTTGTGACAGACACAGATCACAAATAATCACTCATTTCTAATAAGCCATACCATAACGATGACTGTTGCATTATGTGTGATGAGAATTAACCTGCTGTTGTCTTAATCATTCTGTTGACTTCTCTGCTTCCGGTCTGGATATTCCAGCAATCATCTATTATCATCTATTTATTTGGAAATGCTATTAATAAAAAAGTCTGTGTTGTTCGTCATTAGAGTTTCCACAGGTGGGAGGGGGAAGGCTAAAGGTCCAGCACACACATTGATAGGTATTGGTTGGTAAGTATATACTGTATGAAGACACAAAAAGCAGATCTATCTTATTTTAATGGCTAATTTTTCTTTAATCATAAGCAAGCCAATAGCCCAGGTTTGTACTCCATGCAAAAACAAAGTAAGCTAATTTCACCTTAACCAAGCTGTGGTTAACACAATCTTCTTAGTATGCTATTAAATTTAAATCAAATCACAATTTGATTTTCAGTCTGAATTCAAATAAACCAATAAGCAAAATCACAACATAATTTAGCACATTTTCAAAGACAGACATTTTCATACTTTGCAGGGTTATTGTGGGAAACTAAAGTAGATGGCGCATTTGCATAGTAAGATTATTTATAATCCAAGACGGAAAGGCCGAAAGAAATACTATCTGCATTGAGCATTTCTGCAGGGACAAAATCTTTTCCCCTTTCTTGAATAGAAGACAAACTTTTCAATGAAGAACAGAACTGTAATTCAGTTTACATCTGAAGAGATAAGAACTATGCTTTCTCATATCTGTTTTTCCATTCAGTCACACTTTGATGTTTCCCATTCAGCTGCTTCTGTATTTTAATCTTATATTGCCTTTGCCATCTTTTTTATGCTCCATAGAAAAGTACGTACATTTGAAAGAGCCCTTGTGACCTCCAGGACTGCTCTAGGGAGCCATCCTAACATTTTTAAATTACTAAAATAAAGAGGGGGGGAAAAACACACCAGAGTGCCCTCTAGCGACAGTCAAGAAACACAATAAAAAAGCATACTGTGTATTAAATTCTGTCTCAATTGTTGCTGGCAGTATTTCCTTCAAAGGCTGGACCAACCAAGGTCTAAAGATAAATTGTGGTAAAGATAAACATGCTTACACGGTTTACTGATTTATTGTAGTGTATTGATGAACACACAGTTGTGGTTCACACATGAAACTGGGTTTCAGCAAACAATGGCTTTGAAGAACGACATCAATCCATAGGTACAGATGTTTAATATTTTCTATGTGGTTGCCTTTACCAGTAAAACATTTATAAATCTAATGGTCAAACAGATAGGAGAACTTTTCCACACTTTGTATAATACAGTACACAATGAAAACATTCTTGTAGCCACTTCTTGGAAAAGATTTCAGTTGGAGAAAAAGCAAAGTATATACAGCATTTCCTTTAATGCTAATAACATGGCCCTTAAGAGCTGTTACCTGAAATTGTCCAGAGCAGCAAAGCTTCAGGTCTGCCAACATTGCCGAATAAAAGCACCCACATGAATGAGAAGTCAGAGTCCCTTGTGCCCTGAAGTCCTAGAGATGTAGCAGTTGCTTCAGTAAATATCAGTCTATTGACATTTATAATGCTTCAATCAGTTAATGGGTAACAGAAGTGTTCCACTCTTTATTTCTCAGCTTCACAAGTTCTAACAAAGGGGACTAGGGGGTTAAGATTTTTTAAATATCTAAACTCCAGGCTCCAAAGAACCTTTACTTTTATAAAGGTCAACATCTTGCACAGACTGAAGTCAGGAAAAAAATGTGCTTTTTTATTTCATTGGAAGAGAGCCACTCTCTGAATGAAAAGCTCTCCTTGGCTTCTTCTCATAAGCCAAAAGTTCAAATGAGTATGTGTGCAGTTTGAAAATAGGCACTAGAGTGGAGGAAAATGGAAAGTCAAATATAAGCTGAAAGCATCTTGAAGGTATAAATGTTTTTCCAGGAACTGATGTGGAATACTGAATCTTTTTGATTACATATGTGCTGCTGCTTAGTCTGCATTTGTATAATTGTAAATAAAAATTTGCCAAATTTTTATTTATGCAGATTTTTATTTACAAATATACTATTATTTTCAGTACTCATGTATAATCATAAACATTATGTGATAATGCATTACCACGAAGTTAAATAAAAAGATCCTAATGTTGCAAAACCAGAAAAATACACTGGATTAAGATACAGATAATCTTTGCTTAACAACTATTCATGCAGAGACCTTTCAAACTTCCAACAGTGCTGAACAAACAATAGTTATGACTAGTCCTCATTTTTATGTCAGTCTCCACAGTCACATGATTGCAATTGGATCCTCAGCACCTGGTTCTCAATAACAACATTGCAGCATCCTGCGGTAAAGTGATCCAACCTTTCAAACTTCCTTGCCAGCTTCCAACAAGCAAAGTCAATATTGAAGTCAGCAGGAGGTCACAAATAGTGACCGTGTGATGTTGCTGCTTAACAGCCCATAATAATCACTTAACAATGACACCTGGGCATTCCAGAATTTCTGCTATGCAGTCACATGGCATTATCCTTTATAATAATTTCACTTAGTGATGAACATTTTGGTCCCAATTATTGTTGTTAAATGAGGACTACTTGTATTTGTTAAATTATTAATACTTGTATCAGCCATACGTACTATACTAAGCTACCAGTTTCTTCCTCAAAAATTTATTTACATACTTCTGAAGCTCTTAAGGAATTGGCAGATATGATCGCAAAATCCCTGACCCATATCTTTCAAAGATCCTGGAGCACTGGGGAATTACCAGAAAAGAGCTAATATGGTTCCAATCTTTAAAAAAAAAAAGGGGGGGGGGAATAGATCCAGGAAACTACATACCAATCTGCCTGACATCAGTTCCTGGGAAGATCCTGGAAAGGATAATCAAGCAACAGATCTGCAAACACCTAGAAGCAAAACTATTACTGGGAGCCAACATGAGTTTCTCAAAAACAGATTATGCCACACAAGACAAGAAACTGTAGTCTACTCTCCCCCTCCTTCCATATAGCTAGCACAGGGGTGGGCAATTATGGCTCCTTCATGACTCATGGACTTCAACTCCCAGAATTCCTGAGCCAGCAAGTCCACGAGTCATGAAGGAGCCATAATTGCCCACCCCTGAGCTAGCACATCTAAAGCAATTATAACATAGGAATTATAACACTCCTATATTAATATTTAATCCCCACCATATACTAGATGAAACTGCGGCAGTTGTTATTTAGGAGTCTCTAGTGGCCTTAAGGATTGACAAGAAACTTCCTTTGTGAGAGCTGAAGGGAATCAACTGTGCATGCTGCTTGTCTCCCTCCCTATGATATAGCAGTAGCCCTGTCCAAGCTCCTGGAGTCCATGGCTGAGTTGGCAATGGAATATTGAGTGGTAAGATGGTGCTATGGGACTTCAACTTGCCTTCTTTGGGATGGGAATTGGAAATGGCTTGGGATTGTCACAATTGGTCACCCTGGCAGCTGCTGACCTGATCCATTTTATTGACAACTGGATTCACATAGGTGTGTATGTGCGGTTTGTGTGTCACAGATTGGATCTGGTATTTATCTCAGGCAGTGGCATCTGGGTCCAAGTGGTTGTTACTGCCTCTTTGCAGTAGAGTGTGATCCTGCCTGCTCTGAAAGAGGCAGTGGTTTGCCTGTTCCTCAAGAAACCATTCTTAGACTCTACCGTTTTGGATAGTTTCCATCCAGTCTCTAATCTTCATAGGAAAGGTTGTTGAAAGTTGTACTGGGCTTACAACTTGAGAGAGTCCTAAATGAAAAGATTATCTAGATCCGTTTCAGCTAGAATTTAGACTGGGCTACACAATAGCAAAACTTCATTTGTCACACTTGGGAATGACTTCTGGAGTGCTCCAAATGAGGGTTGTTTGTCTATGTTGGCTCTTCTGGATTTTTCACCTTTAAAGTCCTATATGGCATAGATTATTTTCAAGTTTGCTTTCCCTGAGGGTATCTGCTTATCCCACAAGCTCAGATAGATGGACACACTCCAGGTTCCTCAAACATTGTCATATAGTGGGACCTTGAAGTTGCAACTTCTCTATAGTCACCTGGGTCTTTTCAAATAGCTCTCCACCTGAGATTTCGGTGTGTTTGTATATGGAATACACATTTAGCCTTCTGGAAGGTAAGAAAGACCTGTCTCTTTCCCCAAGCAATGGGCTAGTATGAGTTTTTGTTATGGGGTCACCTGGGCCACCTGGAAGGATCTGATTTTTTTATATTATTGTTTTTGATAGATTGTGGACTGACTAGGATCACTGCATGAGATAAATAGCCATATCATTTTTTTTAAAACAAATAAACTTCTGAAAAAGAATCAACAGTGTTGGTCTTCATGTCATAATAAATAATGTGTAGCACTAGTTCAGAAGGTATGTTTGCTTCCAGTTCATAGCACTGTGGCTGTTTCTGAAAAATTCTTTAGAAGAGAAAGTGGATGATTATAAAAATATTTTGGTTGGGGCAATGTACTGTAGTACTAACAACCATAACTTATGGGACATTCTTACCCAAGAGAGAAAAAGAAATTAGATTGTTAAATAAGAGCAACTAGAGGTGCGGTAGCGCAGTGGTTAGAATGCAGTACTGCAGGCTCCTTCTGCTGACTGTCGGCTGCCTGCAATTTGGCAGATCGAATCTCACCAGGCTCAAGGTTAATTCAGCTTTCCATCCTTCTGAGGTTGGTAAAATGAGGATCCAGATTGTTGGGTGCAATATACTGACTCTGTAAATCACTTATAGAGGGCTGTAAAAAGCATTGTAAAGTGGTATATAAGTCTAAGTGCTATTGCTATTGCTATCATTCCTCCCTTATAAGATCAAGTTGGCAGCAAGCAGCTGGCAACCTGCCTCATCCACTCCCAAGTCAGAGCACTCCAAATCTAGGTCTGTTTGCAAACTGAACTTGACTCAATCAGAAAAGGTAACTGTTCTAGTAGCATGCCAAAATTATTGATTCTAAGCTGATATTTTGCATTTCAATTAGGAAAGTTTTAGATCTGGACAATTTCTCCAGGTGAAAGAAAAGCAACATTTAAAAAAAGATTATTCATAACAAACTACAAACTAATGAAATGAACCATTGAAATGAACCATTTCCCATCTCCCAGAAGAATGTCATAAATTGAGAAAATGCTCAATTATTACAAAACCTATCCATAAGTACCACAAGAGGGAGCTAAAAGTAAATTAACTGCAGTATTTGTTCCTGTCTTTTTCCAATAGATGGGAGCTAAAACAGTTTAGAATAACAACATCTCATTGCTAACCTTTGCATTGGAACACACTACCTAATGAAGGAATGACTCAGTAGATTTCTCTTTCTAAATCCTAGTTCTATAAGCCTAGATAATGAGATGAAAGCAAACTAATAATATAGCCTTTATAATCTTACAAAGAAGAACAGAGAAGCAGTTGAAAGAAATAAGTTGAATGAACAGGCAGGTTTCAGAAAAACAGAGGGGTGTGAGGTTGGATAGCTGACATATGATCCAAAATGGATAAACCCAGAAAATACAAGAATGGGGTTTACTTTCATTTCAGTGAGTAAAGATAGGCCCTTGTGTGCATCATTTATATTAGATTCATAGGATTGACCATAGATTATAGTAAAAAAAAGAAGACGTCAAAATGGTGCCACAGTGGTTTGATTAAAGGACCATCCATTTATTATGTGTAACCCAGGTGAATCCATTGTGACTGCCATCTTGACTCTTTTGACCATATTTCCAGACAACCCTCAGATTTATGTTTTTTCCTTTTATGAGTTAAGGGTGAGCTTTATACCAATAGTACTTCTGCTTCCAAGTCCCCCACACAACAAACTTGTGGATTGTGTCCTGGATTGGTTTGTCAAGTTCTTTTTTAAAGTCACAATTTAGTAAAAGTCACAATTTAGTAATCCTGATTTTTAATACTGTGAGAAATGGTGTGTGTGGGGGGGGGGGGGAAGCTCCATAGGCTTTTTTTCTACTTTTTGCATGACTTTCCAGTTTTGTTATCTCTTTTCTCTTGTCTGCTTTATTTCTATATGTATTGGAATACAGCCTAGTAATTTTGACTATCATTTGCTACAGATTTTCTTTCGGACGAGAAATGTACATACCGCAGTGCCTTAGTATCTTTTCACTACAGATGTATATGACAGCATTGTTATAGCAGTACTTTTATTTCTCTTTATCCTGATGATTCCTGATGTGCAATTCAGCTTTTCAAATAGTAGCTGCACATTGGGTTGATATTTTCATTGAGGGCAGCTTGACATTTTCATTTCCATTATGAATTTAAGATTCCTTTTCTCTGGACATACCTTTGTTCCAATATATGTCACTTTTGACCTGCTTTTATTGCACATGCCATTCAAAAACCCACTTTGGAGTTCTTCACTATCCCTTTTTTCTTTTACTGCCCTGAATAGCCTGGATGCAAGCCCTATGAAGACACCATGGGCAAGTTCATATAAATATAAACATGTTTAATATAAGTGCTATATAAATGGATTTAATAAATAACTAATTTGGGGATATCAACAAACTTTGCTACCTTGGTTCTATTTTCCTCACTATAGTCTATTTAAAGCCAGGTTAAAAAGCAACAATCTTCTGGCAGATGACTGTTTTGTGGTGAGATCAATCAGAATAGAGCTGGAAGGGACCGTGGAGATCTTCTAGTCAAACCCTCTGTCAAGCAGGAGATCCTACACAATTTTAGACAAGTGGCTGTCCAGTTTCTTCTTCAAAACTTCCAGTGATGAAACATCCACAACTTTTGAAGGCAAGCTGTTCCACTGGTTAGTTTTTTTCATTGTTAGGAATTATGTTAATGTTAAAAATTATGTCAAAAATTATTAGATGCACTTTATACAGATAAATACAAGAAATAAAAACACACTTTATATTCAAAAGAAGATAACTTTTCTCTTGGCTAATTCCGCTTTCTTTTCATGTTGGTTGATTGCACATACTCCATATATGTTGCTAAAATACTTAATAATGAGATGGGTGGCATATACATTTGATAGATAAAACTAGATCATCACTTCATAATGGAATCTATATCTTTGTCCCTGTATTCATTTACATGTATACCAGACAACTGTTCTATTCCCCATCTTCTGTTCCGTGATTGTCTCTTTACTTTCTAAAACTGCTAGAGCCAGATATATTGTTCCAAATGGCAAATTTAAACTAGATTTAAAAACTGCCTTAGAAGGAACTGATTCACAATGTCAGTCATGTTTGCAAGGAACACATTGAGCTCTAATGCTATGAAGTTCATCCTGAATCATGTGATGATTATTTTAGGTCACTTGGTCCATACTTGTGCTATCTGTGATTCACCATGTAGTAGTGTGGAGAAAGTGATGTGCTCTGGAATGTGATGCTTATGAAACTAGAATGTTTATTAAAATAATAGTAATAATAGCAATAGCAATAGCAACAACATTAATAATGCAGTACAATAAGACAGCTAATTTGATGCACTAGTTAAAGAAACCAGGTTAGAAAACAGGCTACGATTCCAGCTGGGTGACTTTGGACCAGTCACTCTCTCTCAGCCCTAGGAAGAAAAAGACAAGACCTTCCATAAAAGTCTAAAGAACTGGCTCTGCCAGTTTGCTTGTGGATCTAATGATGTTCCATCACAGTGATTAATGGTTGATAGATTAATAACAAATCCCATCTCCCCTCCCCATCTTTAATTGATTGCAATATTTGGCTTTTTGTATTAACTTATTTATGTCTTTCAGCTTATACAGTTTTTATCTTTCATGATTATAAGTTTCCCAGAGTTATCCTAAAGTTAAATGGGTGGCCAATACATTTTAAAAGTAAGAATAAACCAACCATTTCCACAAATGTTGCCAAGGAAACTGCAAGGACTAGTCTAGGTGGTTGCCAGGAATTGACACTGACTCCAAGGCACAAAAAGTCTATATAATCATGAACTGGGTGAATTCTTGATGGTTTCCCCATTCCCTGCCAAAGCAAAGTTTTGAAATAATTGTGGAAGAGGGATAGGGAACTTGATGTTCTTCAGTTGTTGCTGAGTTACAGTTCTCATCATCTCTGACCATGTTGATGGGAGCTGCGAACCAAACAACATATGCAGATCAGTGGTGAAAGGTAGCCTGGTCACACCGGATCGCCCGATTCAGTAGCAACAATTTGTAATTGGTTCCACCCACCTGCCCCTGCCCTTTGCTTTCCTTATAGCAGCTTGGGGTTTTTCCCCCCTGTTCTGTATCCATATATGGTGTGCTGGGAGACAGCATACCATATATGGTATGCTTGGAGACAAGCAGTTTGTCAATTATAATAAAG
>JAEANM010011719.1:0-15137 GCA_017656035.1 Myanophis thanlyinensis | reverse complement strand
GAAGCTGCCGTGCCACCACGGTCTCAACAGCCTTCGCCAAAAAGGGAAGGTTGGAGACCGGCCGATAACTAGATAACTAGTTAGACTAGTTATAGATCGACTGCAACAGTTCTGCCTTTGGGCATGGTTTGTTTAATTGTTTTGATGGGTATGTGTGTGTGGGGGGGTCTCTACGGAGGAAGTTGCTGAAAAATCCTCAGAAATGTCGACATCCAAATTATTGAATGCGAGGTACAGGCTGAAGTCCCCGCCTTCCGCGGCAAAAACGGCTAGACTGGTGAACCGTTTCTCAGCTTCCCGGAGGGAGAAGTGGCGGACGGGGCTGATTTTTCAGGTTCTACCACATCTAGAAGCAGAGCCTTTTCTTCACCCATACAGGTCTCTCTCAGCAGGCCCGGGGCAGCTGAATGGAAACGCCGAGCAAAGAAGCGGCAGCTTTGAGCCGATTTAAGCAAGCGAATAACTAGAAGTAGTAAATGCGGTCAACTCAAAAGAGTTTAATTCCCTTTGGCTGACTGAACGTTAAGAGTTTTTCCGAAAACTATCGTTTCATTTTCACTTCCCTTTTTTTCCTTACCACGATCGCTCCCGCGGGTCAGACTGTTGTTGGTAGTTTGGAGAGGCCCCTGGGAACAGGATGAGGGGCAACAGAGTACTAACCACGAGATTCAGCATTTTGTCCAGTCAAGGACAAAATGTTTTTTAATTCAACAAATTGGGGTGGGGGAGAGCTAGATCTACCCCTGCCGAGGCCAGAGAGAGGATGGCGGGGCCTAGAGGCTGCTCCTCCTGCGCAGTGGGCTCTGGGACGGCCATGCAGTGCTCGGAGCGTAGCGGCGTTGGCGGTTGGACGCGCCGACAATAGCGGACCATTCGGCGCCGGGGACCGAAGAGTCACCGCCTGCCCTGAGGCCACGTTAAGAGTGGCTCTGAAAGGCGAGGGGAAAATGGATAGTGCAAAACAAAAAGCGTCCGTCAATTACCCGGTTCGCCCGGGAGGCGGAAAAAGAAAGGCGGAGGAAATTGGCCCTCGGGATGGAGCCTTTCCGGCGGGGCAAAGGGCGCCTGAGGGCAGTCCGGACTGACGCTCTACTGACCCAAACCGTCCTCCGCCGTCACCTTCTCCCTTCAGAGCTCCGGAGCTCGGGACGGGTGGGAGCGGAGATCAGGGCTCCTTTGGCCGTTCCCTCGAGGGGAGCGAGGGAGAGGCAGAGGCGCAGAGCAAACCCGGCTCTACGGGGCCCTTGCGGAAGGCCTCGGAGGGCCCTTCTACTGGCAACCGAGCTGCCTCTGGCAAATAAAATTCCCTCGACAGGCAGCGATTGGTCCCCCGACTTGTTCGCCCTTCGGGAGGAATTGACGCTTGCCGCCCGATCCCGCCCTTCCTTAGGGAATGTCTCCCCCCTCCCACCTTTGCCTCTCCTCGGGAGGAGGAAACCGCGGTGGAATCGCCTCGTTCTGAAGAGTTCCCTCGAGTGGATTTCGATGTTCAAGTTTCACTTTTAGCCGGGTCACGGTTGTTGCGCTTTGGGCTTTGCAATCCAAGGTTTATAGGGGCTTTTTAAAAAGGTCCCCACGAAACCCTTTCCCGCACGGGTAGATGCCAAAGGTTGCCTATAAAGGACCTCCGACTTTTCCATGCCAGAGTAGGGAGCTTAGGAGATGGACCCAAGAGCCGCCGAAACCGCGGCGTGAAAGTTTCCCAAGGAGAGAAGCGGCTGGGAATCACTGCGGGCTGCGCATGGAGCAGCTGGGGTAGAGGAATCCAGAGTCTTTAGGGGCGAGCCGCCTTGGGGATTGTCTCTTTAGGGAAGCGGGCGCTCTACTTCGCGGAGAAACAGTTTTGCCGCCCCGGCACCGGAACGCCGCTCTCCCATTAGCATTTCAAACAGCCATCCAGATGTTTATTACAGTAAAAGAGGGCGAGTGCACAAGAGAGATTCCAATTATAAATCCTTATATTTTTAAATACTAACTGTAAGCGATTCAAGTAGATATCTTTATAATTATTTTTGAAACGCTCCGGGAGGTAGGTTCAGTGAGAAGAAAACCAGGTCTGGAATTTTGCCTTTGTCCCAAACCTGGGTTTCAACCACCGTTTCCTTCCTCCTTCCTTCTCTCTCTACCTGCTTTTCTCTTTAGAAGGTAGCCGGAAAACGTGCCCGATAAAAATAACTGCGGAGCAAATGTTTAATCTTTGGCACTGATCCTGACCCTCCGAGGAAATTACTCAGGGACCTTCAGCTTTGAAACAATATGTCATTGACCCTATTAAAATTTGCTTCTTTAAAAATGAACTTCCAAATCGATGAAGCCAGATGGAATTATCCATCAGTTCCTTGCGATGCCTAAACTGTTTCTGATTTCGGCTCGTTTTGGTTCTTGCAAAACTTCGGTTAGCGAGACAGGTCGAATTCATGTCCCGGGAAACAGCAGCGAAAACATGTAGATCAAATAGAAAGAGTTCTTATTTTAGAAAAAGTGAAAGGTCCCTCCCCCCCTTGCCCAATTTTAATTTTTAGGCAGGAAACTTTGGCTCAGGGGTTAATAAGCTCTATAGCTGGGTTCCAAATTCCCCCGTTTTATTATTTCAACGAAGGCACCGCTTTGTGCCAAAGATGCTCGTTTTTGATCTTAGGTAAATCCGGATTTGCTTTGGTGAGGAGTAGGGGAAGGAAGGAAGGGCTATCTGTTTTTCATAATTCTTACCCATAGCAATTAAAATTACATATTACCAATACATCACTCACGAGTCCATAATGTGGTCTGGTTTGGACGACCCGCCAAGTTTCCCCCCTAACAATTTGTCAGCTGCTTTATCCTCTTTATGGTAAATGCTTTTTTTTTTTGGTCTAGATAAATATTAGTGTGTGAACCTTTATAGTCTGTATGTGAATTCTCATGTTAAAGATGCAATTCTAAACGTAGTGCCCAAGAAATAAATATGAACGATTTTTGAATGGGTAGCGCGGGTTTGCACCCTAAATTACTAGTTTTGCTTTGTAAAGAAAATCAGCAAGTGAAAGTAATTATTAATCCAGTGATTCATTCAAAAATCTAAATCTCAACCATTTATTTCTTAAAATAAATAATGGGGAGATATCTTGAATATTGCAATTAACCTTGTAAGCAAAATATAATCGAAGCAAACAAGTTTCTACGTTTAGTAAATGTAGTCGAGATTGTTGTACTGTACATGGAATAATCTTACCCATTCCTTGTAGCTTTCTGGGGGGGGGGGGTTGTCTTTTCCTTTTCATGGAAAAAGTTATTCAGTTCTTCTTGCCAGTTACAGCAAGAAGGATGTTCAGGAAAGGCACCCAACTTGGTCCAATCTGTACCATTCCCCTTCTCCTCCACGATCCAGACCGCATTTTGCCCTGGGCTGAAGCCAGAGGCTGCCTAGCCTCTAGCAAGAGCCAATCAGAACGCGCCTTCCAGCACGTGGAGAAGAGGGAATCAAGAGCTAAGCGATTGCAGCGCAGTCACTACCCTGGTTCCTCGTGTCCTGGACAGGAAGAGGGGCGAGCCTCAGCTGCTGCTTAGTTGGGGGAGGGGTACCAGCCCCAGCCAAACTTCAACCCCCGCACGGCCCGGGAGAGTGCAAGCAAGCCAAAGCCATGAGCAGCCAATACCAAGAGGAGAGCTGTTCCGAGAGGCCCGAATGCAAAAGTAAATCGCCAACTTTGCTCTCCTCCTATTGCATCGACAGCATCCTGGGCAGGAGGAGCCCTTGCAAGATGCGGCTGCTAGGAGCAGCTCCTAATCTGCCGCCTCTGGCCAACCGGACGGAGCCAGACAAGCAAGGTGAGAAGGGTGGGAAAGGGAGGGAACATAGCTTCGAAGAAATGAAAGGCAGATCCCTGTCTTGCCCGCAGTCCTGAATATCGTCTGATCCCCTCTACTCCTCCCTTGGCCCAGGCCCAGGCCCAGGGTCTGCATAGGGAGGAGGGGGTGCTTCTAAGTAACGGGTTCCCAAACTCAGGCAGTCCCAAGTTGAGCAATTGGACAGATGAAGGCCGAATCACGTTCCGAAAAACTCTGCTCCCCGTGCGCCCTGTTGTATCAGTCTCTCCGGTGCACCGGGCTGAATCCTGGCAGAGTTTACGCTACTCAGGGAGAAGGTGGGAGGGGGGGGGGGGCTGGATGCAAAACCGAGGGTCTCTTTTGCTGCTCTTCTCACTTTACGTGTTTGTGCGGGTGGCGTTGTGATGGCAGATATCAACCGTTGCCAAGAGTTCTGTGCGGGTACTTTCTCCAACTTGGCACGCCTTTGCCTGCCAGGCCTAGATTAAAGGCGAAACCATCTGGGTGACGGGGGGTGGGGTGGAGGACACTCCAGTTGAGTGTCCAAATCTTGTAGGAAATTGGATGTTCCGTTCTGATTTTCTTCATGAAAGGAGAGAAGAAGAGGCTTCTGTCGGGTCTGGAGTTTCAGGTTCGGCTTCAAGGGCGGGTCTGTCTTACTACCTCCAAAAAAATGTGGAAATTCATTTGATAGAACCCCATAGGTGTCAGATGCCAGCCGGAGGAGAGAGATTTCCTTTAGTTGGTATTTGAAGGTAAATGAAAACTAAACATTTGAAACTAAAATGAGGTTGGGAGATGTTCTCGGGCAATGCTGTTTGCTGTAGCTGCTTTCAAATATAAGCTTGGTTCCATATTGTGTAAACCTGCCTGAAATCTGTATATGAATAAAACAGACTTCGTTATTACAGAAACGGGGAATTGCCTGGATTCTAATGGAATTCCTTTGGGCTCTATTGACTCAACCTAGACAGCTGAGGAGGAAGATGGGCGGGTTGGGATGACTCGCGCTGGGACTTTTTGCAGGAGGGATCCCTCTTGCCAAGAAGCCCATCTGTAGTTACTGGACTGACGATCCGTGCATGTCTCTATCTCTGGCAGGACCTGGAAAGGGCAGCCCGCCCGGTTTCGAGATGGGCGAGCTGCATCTGCCGCCCAAATTGCGCCGCCTCTATGGGCCTGGTGGGGGCCGATTGCTGGCGCGGGCCGAGGCAACCGCCTCGTCGTGGGACTCTCTCAAGATCAGCCAGGCGCCGCAGGTCAGCATCAGTCGAAGCAAGTCCTACCGGGAGAACGCGCCCTTTGTGCGTACTGCTCGTACCCTCGATGACTTGAGCAGCCCTGGAGGTGGCGGCGGTCCCGACAGTAGGCCAGGCCGAGGGGATGAACTGCTGGAGGAGGAGGAGGAAGAAGAAGAAGAGGACGAGATTGTCGGGCTAGCCGACTATGGGGATGAGAGTGAGTCTTTCTCGGATGGCGACCACGAGAAAAGCGGGGACGGGGCGTGTAAGTAGTTCCTGCGGTTGCAACCGACGGAGGACGAAGGAAGAGCGAGCAGCCTGGTCTGGCGACTTTGCTGCCAGGCCTTTTGTTTGGGGGAGGAGAGGAGGGGAGGGGAGGGAAGGGCAGAAGGCCAGGCGGAGGCACCCGGGAGGTGCACCCCTTTGAAAGCGGTCCCCAGAGAGGAGGATGGGGCAACGGGGAAGGCTGGGGGGAGGAGGGGAGTTAAACTGGGGCTCCTCCCAGCTTTGGTTCCGTGCTGGGTGGAAACTGCACCCCCTAACATTTATCCCACATTGGTGGTTAAACTGAACCGCGGTTGGCTCAGTTTACCCAATTTCTCCTTAGAAGCTAACTCGGTACACTCCACTGCAGTTCAGTGTGCCGTGTGAATGTGTGGAGAAAGTGGGGTTGGGGGGGCAGCAATGGGGAGTCAGCTGGTTTGAGGGGGTGGGGAAGCAAAGATGGTTCCCTTGATTCAAGGCTAAATCTTATTTCACCAGAGGCAGGCAGGGAGGGAGGGAGGAAGGGAGGGAGGGAGATAATGTCTTCAAAACCGGAGCTGACAAACTGGCTGAAGGCGAAAGGGCGCAAGATGTTTATTTTAAAAGTTAAATTTGGTATTCGCCTTTCCTTCGGGAACTTGCTCTGCCTTAGTTTTCCCTACAACAGTCCTTTAAGCCTTAGTCTTAGATGCAGCCATTCCTCTTAAAGCAAGGATGCAAAAAAAAAAAAACCTACCTTTTTTTTTTAGTATCAGAATAAGATCAAAAACTGAGGTGCCTTTTTTTTTGTAAATTGAAAGTTGGTGTGGTTTTACAAGGAAAAAAATAGTGCCCTGATATTTAGGATTGTGTAGGGATTCTTTTAAATGCCTGATCCTTTTGATCAAAACAGGCCCTGGTTTCACCCTCCTTTAAAAGGAACTATGTACCTTTGGCAATAGAGTGGAATCATTTCTTATTTTTAACACAGTTTAAAGGAAATGATGGGGAGTGCCACCTGTATTCTTGGACAAAGACACGAAGAAACCGAGTTTTTCAGTCTTTTCTCCTTAAAAGTAGTTCCCACAATCCAAGCTGTTCCTTTTCTTTCCTGTTACTGCTAAGGGGTAGGAAATGCAGTAAAACACACAGTTGTTCCTAGTTTGGGATTTTAAGAAGAAATGGAACAGGAAATTGCTTCTTGGCCATTCATTTTCTTGACCCTCTATCTTCAGCTTTGCTGGCCACATGCAGTATTGTTTTGCCAGGGCTGCCAAATCTGAACTGCAGAAATCCAAAGATTTCCTCTAATTCTGCTACTAAGTAGGAATCCTAATATTTTTTCTCATGGCCACAAACTGTGGCAACACTGTGGAGAAAGGAAGGTTTTGATGAGGAACTGAGGTTTGGGAGCAAGGAGACTGGATTTTGGGCACAGAGAAGCAATTGAATGAGGATGCTGTAAAAAGAAATTTAAATGTATGTATGAGCAAAAACAAAAAATAATATTAAGTGAGGGAAGAAGGTGAGAAATGTGGAATAAATGAAAAACCTGAAAATATAGGTCATTTAAGAGCAGGGTGGTGCAGGTTTTTAAGAATTGGCAAATTTAATAATTGAATAGAATTTGAGCTGGGATAGCTTATACTTGGCCTTTAATATGAGAATAGAATGATTCTAAGACCAAGATGGGTTGAACAGCAGGCAAGATTTGCCTAGCTACCAGTATGTGAGTGTGCTACATTGAAACATATATTTGTGTCATGCATTGTGATGGTCTACAGAGAAATCTGACCTGACCTCTTAAGAAGTGTTCTAAATTTTTAATAGATCCTGATATTGGGACTGGATTCTTTTTAGCAAATGTGCTTTTTATTCTTATTTCTTGCAGAATGTCAGAGCAGAGACACGTTGCAAACATTAGTAAGCTACATTTTAGAAAAAATCTGGGAATTTTGGTTAATACTATAGGTGGAAGCCTGGAGGCTGAGAATGTGTGTATTTGCCCTAGGATTTGGGCAATTTTTCAACTGCAGCTCAAACTTGATTGTGTGATTGGCCAAAAAATGGCCTTTTACATTTCTACAATGTAGCTAGATACTTGTTTACATGTACATCTTACACTTAAAAAGGTGAATTTACACATGACCCCATCTTTAAAAAAGATGTGCTCCCAAAATACATATAAATAAAGATGAATACTATATGCAGCTAATGCATTGAAACGGGTGTCAAACTTGATTTCATTGAGGGCCGAATCAGGGTTGTGTTTAATGTCTGGGGGTTGGCTAGGGGTATGTGGCCAGCTGGACATTATGTCGGAGGTATCTGTGGTGGCCAGCAAAAACAAGCCCCCAAGCTCCATTTTTGGTTGCAACAGCCTCCTACAACCCTCTATCAGCAAAAATGGAGCTCGCGTGGGCCACCCGTGGCTCTCCCGGGCTCTGTTTTTGCTGCCAGAGGCACCATGGGCCAGTCCTTCGCTGTTGTCAGGGCAGCCCCACGGGCCAGATCTTAGCACCCCACAGGCTGCATCTGGCTCCCAGGTTTTGAGTTTGACACCCCTGTTCCGAATGGTGAGAACTTTCAAAGCTGTAGTTTTCTGTTTCCAATTGCTTTGAGACAACGTTGACTGAGGGTTTGAAGAGGGAACAGATAGATCACAAGTATTGTCAGTTGTAGTTGTGTTTTGTGGGAAAGAACAGGAAGAGATGGGGGAGGGAAGAGGGAAAAATGTGCATGTGACTGACAACAATAATGAGAAGTCCTAGCATTTACTTTGGAATTTATAGATTGGTGATCATTCAGTTTCTTATGTGGATCTTTTTTGTGTGTGTCATATACAAAAAGGAAAAAAAAAACTTAGTTAAGAAATGGAGAGTTTAAACACAATTTGGAGAAAAAATATTTAAGCAAACTTTTAAAATGGTATAGTGGTGCAGGTATTCAGTGTGGCAGACAGAGTGCATGTATCACAAAAGACATGAAGTGTTTTTTGTTTTTTTTAAGGAAGGCCCATTTCAGATCCATAAAAGGCAAGAGCCATAGAAGGTTTCCGAGTCTCTCTGCAGCTGTGAATGTCAGTCTCCATATTACAGACTGTACTTCAGACAGTTGTCCTGTTGGTTTTGTTTCCTTGTTTTAATAAAACCAGTGCATTGGGATGAAAGCACTCAACATACATGTATATAGTATTTTACAGATAAATTTATTTTTTGGTAAATAGATAGGCAGAGCTAAATATTTGGGCTTAAACAGAAAATACAACATTTTCAGGAACACATGGAATATTTTCCTTTTAGACTATATTCTCTTTGCCTTTTCTGAGAATAGATAGAACTGCTTCAAGTAACATAGTTGGCATGCAGTAGATACTCAAGCAAAAATTTGCTTTTAATAACAGTGTTTTGAGAAGCACTTGAACGTAAATATTTCAAGTATACATGCCACAAAATGGGGTATATTTTTCCACGTTCTTCATCAGATGTATTCCTGTGAATCAGTGTTATCTAAAGTTTCTAAAGGGAACATTGATTCATTTGCTTCCCTGAGTTCTACATTAAAAAAAACCAAAGTGGGACAAGTGTGTGTGTGTGTGTGTGTGTGTAAATCTTACATCTCATTATTAAAGTTTGCACATCTATGAGATAGGAACATGGTAAGGCCTGTGCAGTATAGAGTTCTAATTAATGTAATCTGCATTGATTTCCACTTTGGCTTGCTTTGTGAGAAATTTACGTTTTTTCAAACTAGCAGGGAGAGAGAAAAATAGGTGGAAAAATACTATTTAAAGATAAATATTGATCATTTCAAATTAAGCTGCTCTTTTTGGTATCAGAAAAAAGAATCCTTAGATTGAAAAGAAGACTTAAAATAATACATTTAGATTGCATTCTGGTTTGGATATAAAATATAGTTTTGTACATTAGGTACAGTGTAAACTAAAAAATGTTTTTATTTGGTTCTAGATTTCAATGATCCTTTTAGTACTGAAGTTAAGCCAAGAATCCTGCTCATGGGATTGAGAAGAAGTGGAAAATCTTCAATTCAGAAAGTTGTTTTTCATAAAATGTCACCAAATGAAACTCTTTTCTTGGAGAGCACTAACAAGATTTGCCGAGAAGATGTTTCCAACAGCTCTTTTGTTAACTTTCAGATATGGGACTTTCCTGGCCAAATTGATTTTTTTGATCCTACTTTTGACTATGAAATGATTTTTCGTGGCACTGGAGCATTGATATTTGTGATTGATTCTCAGGTAAGAAGAAGATGAAGATGATGATGTTTGACCAATTTGAATTTTTAAATCATTCTCAAACCTTGAATTTGCACAGATGAACACCACATGAGAGTAGAGGAATAGAATAGATCAGGGGTGTCAAACTTGATTTCATAGAGGGCTGCATCAGAGCTATGTTTGACCTCAGGGTGGGCGTGGTCAGCTCGATGTCACTCATGTCAGGGGTGGCTGAGCTCTCTGCCAATGAAAACAGGCTCCTGAGCTCCATTTTAGACTGTGATGGCCTCCTGCAACCAGTGAAAGCAGAGCTCAGGAGGGCCACCCATGGACCTCTTGAGCTCCATTTTTGGCTGTGATGGCTTCCTAAAATTAAACCCTATGCCAGTGAAAACAGAGTAGCCCTCCCGAGTTGTGTTTTCGTTGACAGAGGCATTGCAGGCAGTATAAATGCAGTATAAATGAGGGAAATGACTAAGGTTAAAGCTTTTGGTGATTATTAGTGATAATATCTGTGTATTATCCCCAATGTCAAATGCGGGTTATCTTGGCAACAGGTGCAAAAGATAACAGCATGAGTATTGGTTACTGTGGGAATAGAATATTGGATTAGGTAGTCTTAAGGTACTTGTAGTCTTTAAATAGAAGAGAGAGAGTTAATGAATAATAACTAGTTGAAATATTCCATCTTCTATGTCTATGGAGATTCTCAGTCATCCAGGTCATGTTTGTCCCAAAGAAGCTTCTTGTATGAGAAGCAAAACATCTTCAAAGAACAACCAGAAAGTCCAGTTGCCTCTTGAAACAGCACCTTTGGGATTCTGTCTTCTACTTTATTAATGAATTACTATTTTAATGGAATGGAAGTTTCATATAATGTGTTTTGGGTAAAAAGAATTCAGGTTGAAATTTTAATTCATGTGTTTTATCCATTTCTTTTTTTAGGATGACTATATGGAAGCATTAGCTAGATTGCACCTTACTGTGACAAGAGCATATAAAGTAAATCCAGATATAAATTTTGAAATATTTATTCACAAAGTAGATGGTTTGTCTGATGATCACAAGATTGAAACACAAAGAGACATTCATCAGCGGGCTAATGATGACCTTGCAGATGCTGGACTAGAAAAAATCCACTTGAGGTGAGAAAAGCAATGCAATGACTGGAGTTTGCTGGGGAGAAAAAGGAAACTGAAAGTAACATTAAAAGAAGGTGCCATAGCATCAAACTTGGGAAAAGTCTTAGTAAGCTTAGTTTTACTGTATTTCATGATCAAATAGAATAAATGTTTGCTGATGTAACTATGCTTAAAACATTAAATTCAAATTTTAAATTAACAGAGGCAAGTATTCCAGTCATTCTCAGCCAATATATTATTGATTCCCAGTTGTATACTTCTAAAGAGCACCACTTTGGGGAAGGCTGTGCTAGGGTGATGCATTTTACTAGCCTCAAAGTTGTTGATGCTCCTGACTTGGAGAAACATAGAGAATGTATGTATGCATGTATGTAAAGGTAAAGGAGTTCCTATGGATTTTACTCCGCTAGTCGTTGCTAGACTTTAGGGGGTGATGCTCATATCTGTTTCAAGCACTGAGCCAGTGCTGTCCGAAAATATTTCTGTAGTCACTTAGCTAGCATGACATCATGGAGTGCTGTTACCTTCCCACTGAAGTGGTAGCTATTTATCTACCTGCATTTGCATGCTTTCAAATGCTAGGTTAGCAGGAGCTGGGACGAGGATAGGAGCACACCCTGCCATGAGGCACTGGGGTCTTGAACCCATACTGCTGGCTTTTCACCAGACAGGCCCAGCATCTTAACCACTGACCCACCATGCTGCCCTATAAATACAAATGCAAACACACACACACACACTCATGTATGTTCACACATATGAGTATGTGTGTGTGTACAACAGAACATTCTAATTGACTTTGTATGATAATGAACTTTATATGTAGTTAACCATTCATTCGGCAATCAAAGTTATGACAGTGCTGGATGAGGAAACTTAAGATCAGTCCTCAAAGGTTGCAGGTGTTGCAGTGTCCCTCTAGTCATGTGATTGCAATTTGGGTGCTTGGCAATCAGCTTGCAGTTATAATGGTCGCAGTGTCCCTCTGTCACCTGATCACAATTTGTGATCTTGACTGTCAGCTTCCAACAAGCAAAGTCAATGGGGAAGCCAGCTGGATGTTCCAAATGGCAATCGTGTAATACCCCACTTACCAATGTTCTGAACATTGTGCTTTAAAACTGCATTGGTTAGCAAATGAGTTGCCAGTCCCAGTTTCTGGTAACAAAGGACTCCATGTACTCCTTGTCGTATGACTAATGGATCCTACCCATTACAGTTATATGTCATAATACCACAAAACTTGTTTGTGGTGGTTCTTAAGTGACTGTAAGTGCAATTATCTTGATTTTAAGTGAAATAAGTTCCAGTTTTTGTCAAAACCATTAAAAGGCGTGGTCACAGGCCTGCAGAATGTGCAAACAGCTATAAAGTCAGCCATGTTGCTAAGACCAGTCGTGATCACAGGGAGGGCCCAACAATCAGAAATTTGGATCTTGTCATAAATTTCCTTTTTCAGGTAGGTTGTAACTCTGAATAGTCATTAATGACCATAAGTCAAAGACTATTTGTACCTGTATTTCATTAAAAGCATCACTTCTATAAACCTAATTAGGCAGTACATGAACCATGTTACCATTAGTCCACTATCTGGTGAAAATAAATTCCTTGAAAATTGTGAGATCGAGACACAATTTTGAGAGATACTTCTAATCCAATGCTCTGGTTTTTCCCCTCCATTCGGTTTCTATTTTGCTTTCCATCAATGTATTCTGTACGGGTTATCAAATAAGCCATAAAATAGAATATAACATTTTTTCAGCATTATTTTATATTTTTAATTAAACTCTTCACAAGCGTTTACTTCAAATGAACATATTGATTGTTTTTCTTTTTTCAGCTTTTATTTGACAAGTATATACGATCATTCTATATTCGAAGCATTCAGCAAAGTGGTTCAGAAATTAATTCCACAGCTCCCAACTTTGGAAAATCTGCTTAACATTTTTGTCTCGGTAAATATGTTCGTATGTGCATGTATTTCCAATGTTTTTCATGTTTATTGCAAAAGGACATTTTTTTAAATTTTTTGAAAAATATTACTATTAGTTAAGCCATTATGAGACCCTGTACGAAACACCAAAAGGTTATTCCAAGATAGGGGATGGAAAATCTTCAGAAGTGGAAGTATCTCAAAACCCACTATTATTTAGTTTTGCCAGAGTTCAGCTGAAACCTGTTCTTTCTCTCATTCAGACCTCACAACTTCTAGATGTCAGGAAAGAATCTCAATTGCATTACTTGGTTGGTCTGGGGCAGAGAGGTGTAATTGAGCTATACAGGTTACAGAGATGTGCTGGCAGATAATCTCCACAGCAGCTTCATATAGATTCAAAATAGAAGTGGTGAGAGATTAAAGCCCAGAGGAATCCACAAAGCAGAGCCCTTGGGGCCAATCTTTCTCTAACACTAACTATAGCCAGCCGTGGACAAAGAACCATTGGACACCATGTCATACACTCTCAGTCCCCTAATCCAATCCAGAAAGATACCAGGATCATGGGTATCAAAGGTTGCTTTGATCAAAGAAGGCCATAATGGTGTATGACTCCCATTCTGATCCCACTAAATGTCATCAAGAACAGAAACTAGTGACATCTCAGTATTGCAACTGAATATAAAGATTGGACAGAAAACAGCGCAGATAATCCTAGAGTTCTAGGAAAGTTATTTCTATCATGCAATGCATTATTTTATACTTATTCTTTAAATTTATATCCTGACTCTCAGCATCTTTGGGCAGCTATATTATATGGTATTATGTAATGTAGAGAGAGTGAATATGGGAGAGAAAATGATTGATAGACAGACATAGATGAATGGAATGTATGATGGCTGGATGGATGGATTATTGTGTTTGCGTGTGTGTGTATAATTGTGTGTGTACGTTCTTTGTAACAAAATCCATGTTCCCTTGTAGAATTCTGGAATTGAGAAAGCATTTCTCTTTGATGTAGTAAGTAAAATTTATATTGCTACTGATAGTACCCCCGTGGACATGCAAACCTATGAGCTCAGCTGTGATATGATAGATGTTGTCATTGACATCTCCTCCATCTATGGGTAAGTTTTTGCAATCTTTTGTGCTTGTTTTCAGTTAATGCACAGTATAATCATCACATGGCAATGCATTTGTAATGAAAAAACCTAATACTTGCATATACAATGATACACAATTTAGTCTTTGTCAAAGTTGAGAAAAATAGTCCAAGTTATCTTGAAAACACCAATGAGAATCAAGCAGTCATATTGTATGCTTAAGTACATCTACATATAGACACACAAACAAATATAAAAATCAGGGTGACTGCGATGAATTTTGAAGTGTGCTGCCTGCAGTGGAAAGAGTTGGGGCGGAGAAAAATTAATAAAGAAGATACAAGAATAAGGCTAGTTTCCCAATAATACATCTTCAAAACGGAAGAATAGTTTTAGATGTAATGATAATCTGGTAATGAAGGGAGTGGGGATTGCTTGGTTTCTTTTTCTTTTTTCTAAGGAGAGACTTTAAATTCAGGATAATTTTTCTTTTGGGTAGATATGATACTTGGTTTTTTTTAGTTAGAGGTTATATATATAGTATTGGTTATACAAAGAAATTGGGGGACAATATAGTGGTAAGTCATGTTTTCAGAAAACATCTTTATGAATTAATAGATTATTTGATGATGAAAAGGAATTTCTAAAAATATATAAATAAATTGCAGTTATCCATTGGTAGCAGAGAGAAGGTATTTCTGCTTTTCTCAGAATATCCCTGAAGGATAAGAAATTGATTATATAGTGTGATGTTATCAAAATCACCTTCGCCAGTGGAGGCCAGAGTGTTTCTTTGGCCAAGAGGATCTATAAGCAGATCTAAATTGGCTACTGTACTCCCTCCCCCTTTAACTTCATTGTTATTTTGCATTCTGTTCATGGTTTCCTTTACACATAGTTCAGCAGTTGCAATAGTGCTAACTGGAGCAGTAAGAGTAGAACATCTAACAAAGCAATTTGATTGCTTTTATTCTTAATTAATTATGCAGCTGAATTTAGTAGTTTTGTTTTGTGAAATATAAAATCTAAATGATTTTTAATAAAGGAAGACCTTCTCTCTTTGTAGATTTCGATGATTACTAAAATCATTTAAGAAAGTCTGCATGTGCAGATTGTGGCTTATTGCAAGTAAGCTTGTCTCTGCAATAAAATCTAAAAGGTTGTAATATTTGAAAGGTCCCACTCTTAAAGTTTTCAGGCACCTGTTGAACTGCCATCTCTTCAGCCAACACATTTCTGTTTGAATGTTTCTTTGTTCTTTCAACTTTTAAAATGTATTCATGTATGTAATGTTTTAATTATATTCAATCCAGTAGTGGAATTATTATTTTTTTTACTACGAGTTCTGTGAGCGTGGCTTGGTGGGCGTGGCTGGGGGGGTCATGTGACTGGGTGGGCAGTTTCTGTAAGCAGGACAATAAAGATTAG
>JAEANM010011718.1:0-15137 GCA_017656035.1 Myanophis thanlyinensis | reverse complement strand
CAGCCACTATCTAATTATTTTAATTGGTTTTTATAGAGTGAATTGTATATGTCTATTTTATTGGCTGTAAACCGCCCGAGTCCCTAGGGAGAGGGGGCGGTATACAAATCATGAAAAATAAATATAAATAAATAAATAAGTGAATTTTGAGAAACCCAAACTGCATTGTTCAGTATATTATGTGAATCTAAGCAGTTGGGTTAGATCACCAAACATTGTTCACTTAATAAAGATCCACAGGTTGCATGATGAAGTCCTTTATATACTTATTTTGATATGCTTTAACTAAGACCATTATCTTGTCTGGATGCTGTCATGCTAGACGGTGTATAATCTTTTAAGTTAAAATGATTTTGCTTATGGGTTGCTATCTTTTACTTCTCCTCAAACTCTTTTTTGATCCCTTTCCATACTATTTTCTCCTTTCATTGTTTCTAATGGATCGAAGTTGTTAGTGACTAATATTAATGTATATGGGATATATATGCAGATCACTTTGTTGGGTGGCTGTGGGTGGCTGTGTAAATGTTTCAAATGCAGATTTGAAATGAAATGCAGATTTGTTTATCAGATTTTGGGCTGGACATGGGAATGGGTAGGAGTGATAGCATAAAGATAGAATGGGGGGGACAGCCAGTGTTAGTTGGAGAAAGAGTCCACAAACTTCCAAATGTTCAAAAATTGATACTACGTTTGGTGCACTTTTAACTTTTTTAAAAAAAAAATTTCTTGAGTCTTAGCTGAGGAATAAGTTACTTCACATCAGGACCAAATGGAGCTCAAGTCTTAGTCTAAGAAAGAAAATCCTAAATCAGTCTCCCAGCAATTTTGTAGTGAAGTCAGTGGGTCTGTTTCCATTTTAACTAAAATTGAATATATACAGGTTATCCTCATTTAATTTCGTAGAGTTTATTTACTCTTAGAATTCCTAAACCAGCCATGTTGGTTCAGGAATTCTGGGAGTTGAAGTCCACAAGTCATAAAAGAGCCATAGTCCCCCACCTTTGCCTTAGAGCAAGTTTAAATGTTAGGATGGTTTAAAAAGTTACCGGTACTTTTCAACCAATCCTCACATTTATTACCTTTGCGGGTTCATAAAGCAAAGAAAGCTGAAGGTTATCAGCGCAGTTGTGGTTTCACTCAGCATCCGCTTCACTTAATTGATTTGCTGGTCCCAATTGTGGACATTAAATGAGGACTACCTGTATCTTAGACATTTCCCTGCCAAAGCCTCAGTTGCAAAAAGTGACGTAAAATCAATCATTTGTCTTTCATTGCAGCACTCTTAAAAGTTGTTGGTATAAAAAAAAATGGTGATATCATGGCTAATGAGCCGTTCTTTTAAACAGAGATTCTTAAGTGTGGTCATTTCATCCATATTAGGCTGCAGAAGAAAGTTTTGGATACCATTAAATCAATCATTAACCTAAAGCTCACTGCTAAATCTACCTATCTACCACTCCCATTCCTGGCATTTAAACCTCCTTGAATAATGTACACATTAAATTAAGAAGTATCTTTATGGGAATGTAGTACTCTATCGGTATTGGGACAATTGGTGTTTATACAGGCCAAATAAATTGAAGTCAGAATTCTTGGCTAGTAATTAAGACAATTATTTCTAGTAGCAGTCTTTCATACAGGAATCTTAAAATCTAGCCAACCATGCTTGTGATAAGATTCTACAAAAATCTGGATCAGTAGGAGTCAATAATAATATTGTTGACCTTAATTTAGGCTGATGTTTGGACTGCATGGTCAAAACACATTTTAAAAAGACTACTTTTTTCTATTTTTGTTTTTTAAAATGTTTTAATACACATTTATAAAAATATGTTTCGAAAAGGGATTCTTATTATTTTGTAATTCAGCCATTGAGATCTGTCAGTTTAGAAAATAATTATTGTTAAGTATCTTCAGCAATTTCAATGCAGCCCACCATCCTTATATATGGTGTTTCTGTGGAAAGCTGTAGAAGTAAGATTCAACACAAGGCCTCTTGCTTTTGATTTCTTTTCAGAAGCATAGATGTTTTCTGCACATTTATTTCATGTTTGCAAATTAAAACTTGCCTGTTACTTTAGCTATATGATTCTTCTATTACAGATTTTACCTGTGGCACATACAAAGATACATTCAGATGAGGTACTGTATTGTTTATTTCATATTCTACCTAAATCAGTTGTGATTCTGTTTAAAAAACTAAAGTTGCAATTTGGATTTCCGATAAGGTTCTTCAAACCTAATGGGGCATGCTGTTATGGATATCACTGAAATTCAGCCTCTTTTGATTTGTCAGGTCCATAGTAGGTACAGCACAGTACTGAATGCCATAATTTGTTGGCCTAAGGCAGGGGTGTCAAACTAGCAGCCCATGGGCCCGTGTAGGACATGGCCACCCCAGCTCTTTGAAGGAGGAAAATATCATGAAACATCATGTGATGGCAATGTGATGCAGCAAGTTTGATACCCGTGCCCTAGAGGGAAACTGTGATGACCCAGGGCACGACACAGAGATAACTCAGGCAGCTGGCAGTTCAAACTACCCCTTCATTGATCCAATTTTCCCCAAATGCTCCCAAGTCTACAAAGTGATGACAAAAACCCACACACATCTCAAGCAGCCTCTGGCTGCAAATAGTCCAGCCCAATACTGTAAACACCACAACTGCACAGCAATAAATCCAGGAGGGTAAATCAGGGAGTTTAGGAAGCAAAGGATCCAGGTAATTAGTCCAGAAAGCAAGAAAGAATGCAAGACATTCAGGAAAGTTCAAACGTTGGCACTCAACACTTCAGGAATTCAGCATTTGTTTCCGACAAATGCATCTCCCCACAGTGTCTCCTTAAGTCTCAGTCCCCAGGTATGCCTTGTGAAGAGGGACAGAGTTCTTTCCTCTCATATAGCAAGCTTAGTCTGCACTGTTCTCACCTTCTCTTCACTCTCCATGATCTCAGATCAGGAGGGATGGTCCTTGCTAATCACCTGAGCTCTGTCTCTCATGTTCACTGCTTAGCTTCTCTTGGTCATCCTGTCTCTGTTCCTCCCTGTCTACAAACCATCCTAATCCTGAAAGGCCCTGACCTTCCCCATTTTCTTCTGGAGCCAGTGGAGCCGCTCAGTTAATCTGGATGTTGAATCTCCAGTTCCAGCTCATCTTCCCCTGCGGATTCAGACTCCAACAAGGGCACGACAGAAATATCTTAAGTATTGTTATTATCATCAGCCTAGGAGACAAATTTGTTTATGGTCTCGCTGATATATTCTGGGGATGAAAGTCCATTACAAATGATAGCAAAGAACAATAGATTACAACATATTTTTCTCCCACTTAATTCTTGACCACTTCTTACCACTTTTAGCAATATAAGTTACCCAGAGGAATGTCTTTGGAGATTCTCAGTCATCCAATTCATGGTTGTGCCAAATATGCTTTTTCAAGAGGCAACTGGACTTTCTGGTTTTTCTTTGAAGATGTTTCACTTCTCATTTAAGAAGCTTCTTCAGGTTCTTGGGTGAGAAGCGAACATCTTCAAAGAAAAACCAGAAAGTTCAGTTGCTTCTTGAAATAGCACATTGGGGTTCCACAGTTTATAAACCAGTTTGAGATTCCTAAGGACTTATCCAGTATTTATAGACAGGATGAGTTCTTATTAAGTGATTTTTGTATTTTGTGAGCTAGGTTAACTTTTTATGTCCATAAGTGAAGGTCTGTCCTTGAGAAGAAACTTTCACTGCTTTAAAAATACAATAAAGATCATCATAAGAATTATGTATTATATAAAACAGCTTTTCATGCACGTGTTTATTTGAAAAGGAATTATGTAGTTATATCGAAGAAGAGTTTGTTGGCTTTTTGATGAATGTTATGCCTTTTTTCCAGAAACTTGGAGAAAGTGTCCAGCAGCTGCTAGCCACCAAAATTGCTGTTTACCTGATGACCTTTTTAATAGTAACAGTTGCTTGGTCAGCTCATGTGAGGTATGCAATTTGGAGTGTTTTAGAAACTGTATATGTATCAAGCACTTGAAAACTGTAACTTAACCATTCAGAAGGTATTAGAAAGCAACAGCAGTATACCAATAGCTAGTCTGTGTAGCCAAAGAAAGCAGGTGTGATAGCAATAGCAATAGCACTTAGACTTATATACTGCTTTATAGTGCTTTACAGCCCTCTGTAAGTGGTTTACAGAGTCAGCATGTTGCCCCCAACAGTTTGAATCCTCATTTTACCCACCTCAGAAGGATGGAAGGCTGAGTCAACCTTGAGCCTGGTGGGATTTGAACTGCCAAACTGCAGGCAGCCGACAGTCAGCAAAAGTAGCCTGCAGTACTAATCGCTGTGCCACAGAAGTTCAGTAGGTGTGATCATTGGCATCTCACTTGTCATAATTTATTATTCATTCAATCTCCTTTCATTATTGATCAGCTTTGTTCTTTCTACACAATTCTGCGCCATGCTGAAGTTACTGCTGAGCTTATAAACAAAATTTACCCATAGAATTTTATGGACGGGTTTGCAAAATTTGCTAAACTCAGCCTTACGAATTAGATTACTTGCCTCTCCCAACCAGTTAGACTTGTCTTCAAAATAAGGCCACTTAAGAACCCAGACAAATCCCATCAGCATCTCAGTTCTCAAGGAAGCAATCACTAAGTACTTCTCCAAATCCTTCATTAGGATGTAAGAGTTGTCACACTTTAAGTTGTCACAGCTTGCACACGTGTTGCATTAAACTGTGGTTTGTTGATCCTGCAATACTGGCCCTCTTGACATGTAATGATAAATCATTAACCATGATTTTCAGATTATAACAAGTAAATTTGTAGATCTTGTATATCCAGAAGCAGAGATATGATGATGTACCTTAATGTGCAGATGCAACCATTCATATTCTTTTGAAGCAGTTCATAAATAAAAACTGATCAAGATCAGCTAGACACAAGATAAAAAGAAGAATAAGAACTTTTCAAATGATAACAGTGACAGTTACACTGGTATTTACTTGATTTACTGCCAACATCTGTACTTGATTCTTTTTCCTTCTTCAAAAGAGACAGAATTCTCTAATTTATGTTATTGTATTAATTAAGTGAAGAAAGCAGTTTGATGTAGTGGTTATGGCACCAAGCTCGAGATCAGGAGCCATGCCTTGGGCTCAAAACCAGCTCCCCCTCTCAGCCTTAGGAAGGTGGTAGTAGCAAACCATTTCCAAAAATGTTGGCAAGAAAATATCTTTTCCGGGCAAACTCCAGGAGTCAGGATTGGCTAGAAGGCTTTATCTACTCAAAGTAGATGAATAAATACATGACAAATAGAAAAAGGATTCTGCTATCTTATTTGAAACTCATTATAGGTGAAATATGGTAAACCTAAGTAAGATAATGAGCTGAGTCCTTTGTACGTGCCAGAGGGAGAGAGAGCAAGATTCCAGAAAATTATATTTGTGTTTTGCAGCAAACTCAACACAGGAAGGAGATAGTAATTTCTTTAAGGTAAGATACACCAGAAAACAATTCAGTGTGTTTGCCTTTCTCTGAATCATAGAACAAGCAAGAATAGTAGCAAAGTGTTTGATGACTTCACCAGAAAGTCTTGATGCTCCTGATGATTGGAATTGAGGATGTCTAATCTGCTGACTTAAAAGGCATTTTAGGAAGGGTAGTTCCTGGATTTTAATTAGCAGTTTCCTTTGCATCTCGTTCTTGTTTCCATTTTTGCTACAGAGGAAAATATTTGATAATTATCACCAAATTTAAGACATGCTAGTTTGAATGAGTCTAATTATGAATCAAAACTTTGTAGGTCTGTTTTATAATATTTTGGTTTTTTTCCTCCAGACTTTTTCAGGTGGTTGAATTCATTGATGATGTACTTGCCCTTGCAAATTTGGTGAGTGCATTTAAAAAAAAAATCCTAAATCCATTTTTGAAATAATAGATGTTCCCAGCTCTTAGTAAGATATGAAATAGAACTTGATATTTTTAAATCATTGTACGGATAGATCACAGTATTTGGGGCTTTGAGTTTTCAAATATTTTTTCAAATTTTTTTATAAAATGCACTGATGTACCAGGAGAGCTTTTAATTCAAGTCATAGCATTTCAAAATGGCCATTTGGGTATGAAGGGAATTAAGATTTGGAAAGCAGAATATGCTGTTTCTCGTATCATTTTATCTTAATTTGTAATCAATAGTTTACATGACAATGGTTTTTGTAGGATTTTATTATAATAAAAGCATATTGTAGACATGAATCCTAGCAATTCTGAGTGAAAAAGACTTGCTCCTTCATCTCAATCCTTCCCTTAATATAGAAATCAAAAGTGAGGTAATTTCAGAATGAGAATTTTGCAGTAGATCAACGGTCTAATGTAGGATGCTAAGCTGCTCACGTTTAGAGATAAACCAAATAATGTGTCTTGGTCTCATTCACATATATCTCTAAACCATAGATTTCAAATTTCTCAGATTTCTTGGGAGCCAAGACATCAAAGGACTAGTGGTTTTTATATCTTAGAAACCCTTAGTAAATCTAAATAATTTATAGAAATAGTTTTTTGTTTACTGTACTTTGATGATTCTTCAGTCTTGTAGTTAGAACGTTAAAGAATGAAGAGTGATCATCAGGATTCTTGCCTTAGAAAGTTTCACATTTCAAAAAGGGAAAGTACATTTCCACTGGCAACTTTAGCAAAAGTATTATTATGGTATGTTTTCCTTTGACAGACAACACCAGATCAATTTGATATCTATGGCAAATGATACAGATTATTAAAGGAGAAAATAAGAAAAAGGGAATAAAAGAAACCAAAAGATTATGCAGGGAGCTAGCTAATAGGCTCAGCCAGAAATGTTGAAACTTTTCATTCATAGCTCTTAAACATGCAGGCCTTCATTCCCCTTCTGAGATTTAACTGGGGCCGTTGATTTGGGCTGGTTTTTAAAAGTAACAGTGTCAGGGTTCCACACAACATCAGCAACGCAATCAAAACACCCCCCTACATAAAACGTCCTTTTGGATCTTGACAAACAGTGGAATTGAACTGCATATAAAAGTATGTTACTTTCCAGACCAGTGTGGTTTTTCCCACAGGGAAAATATTGGGGGTGATATTGGCCAGTAAAGTCATACTTTTTGATATGGAGTGTCTGATGTTATCTTTGCCATTCAGAAAAGAATTGAGCTGCACTTGGAGCATGATTGAAAAATCATGTGATGTATTAGTATCACTTTATAAAACCTTGGTAATGAAACACCTGGAATACGGCATCCAATTTTGGTCACCACATTACAAAAAAGATGTTGAGACTTTGGAAAAAGTGCAAAGAAGAGCAATTAAGGGCCCAGAGACTAAAACATATGAAGAACAGTTGCAGGAATTGGCTAGGGCCAATCTAGAGAATAGAAGGACTAGGGGTTATATGATAACAGTATTCCAGTATTTGAGGGGCTGCCACAAAGAAAAGGGGGTCAACTTATTTTTCAAAGCACCAGAAGGAACAATGAATGGAACAAGAAACAATGAATGGAAACTAATCAAAGAGAGAAGCAACCTGGAATTAAGGAGAAACTTTCTGACAGTGGGAAGAATTAACCAGCTTGCCTTCAGAAGTTGTAAGTGCTTCATCAATTGAGGTTTTTATGAAAAGAGTGGACAACCACTTGTTTGAAAGGGGGTTGGACTAAAAGACTCTCAAGGTCCCATCCAGCTCTATTCTGGTTGATTGATTGACTGCCTCCCCAGAATGATGAGAATTGAATTACTGTGTCTATGAACCGGACATGGTTTCTTTTCATCTGCTATATCATTTCTTCCTTTTCCTAGGCATGCATGATGAGCATTACCTTTTTGCCATATACAGTAAGTAAGCACTCTATTTCTTCAATGCATTATGTCACATCTTTAGGCTGTTTCCTGATTTTGATTACTTTATAATCCAGATTTCCAGATTTGTACATTGCATTGAACCACAGATGTTTCACCGGTGCAGATGCTGATTTGTAGTTCAATACATTGTTCAAAAGTGATCTATTTAATAGAGATTAGAAGCATGCTGGAATCTTGGGCCATTATTTGATACATCTGAGATCAACTAAAGAGATGTATTGCATTATACTTGCAGTTCCAATGTAGGATGCATTTTGAAGATGCAGAAACCACAGTGAATACGTGTGTACTTAACTGTACATGTTACCTTCTCTGATCTAGTAGGATAGGACTATGGAAGTATCCAACATCAAACATAGAAATAGAGTAATATATAATTAAACCCAGAGTATAGTCTAACAGCAAAGGCAAAACCCAAATTAAAATCAGAAGAGGCACCTGCAGTCAATTATCTAGAATCAAAAGCAAATTGCAACAGAAGACCTTTAAGCTGTTTCCAGAATTGCAACAAGGTGGGGACTTCACATATTTCCTGGTGAAGAATATTCCATAAGGTGGAAGCTAGTACAGATGAAGTAAAATGGGTGGATCTGAAGCATGGACAGTGTTTTTTGTTTTTTGTTTTTGTTGTTTTGTTTTCTACTTCCTATGTTTGGAATGGCATTTGGATATTTTTTCTTTGATGTTTAAAAATTATAGCGCTCATGCTACAATTTGTACATATTTTCTGTTTCAAAATGACAGTGTGAGTTTAGGCTGAAGCTGCCTTCCCTAAAGATGAAATAAGCATATAAACCAGCTAGGAATCTTGTCTAAAAGATCCCTTAGGGGAGGTAATTAAGAAAACAAATAAACCCAAATTGCTAAGAAAACAAAGGAGGGGAACCTGATCTGGACAAAGGAAGTTGGGTCATAGCAGATGATAGGAAACCCAAGTCCCATCAACAGTTGCCAAACTTGAAAATCAACAAGGCAAGACTAGTTGCCAGTATTGTGAATCCTAACCAAAGCCAGGACTTGGGGGAATCAATGGGATCCTGAAGCCTGCCCTTAGAGGTGTCCTTGCACCCAGATTTGGCAGTTTCTGTCTCTCTGGCTAGTGCCTAATTGCCTAGTTGTTTTAGTTATAAGAGCCTAGTTATAAGGACAGGGAAGCCTGGAGGAAAATTGTCAATGGGGTCACGATGGGTCAGACACAGCTTCACAACTAAATTTTAAATTAGTTTTTAAATTTTAAATTTTTAACATTTTAAATTTTTAAATTGTTTCATTTTAATTGGTTTTAATTTAATTGATCAGCCACCACATTTATTTAAATTTAAATTTTGTTTTTAGATTGTTATATATCTGTGTTTTTAAAGGCTGTACGCTGCCTCGAGACCTTCAGGAGGGAGGCGGTATAGAAATGAAATCAAATAAATAAATAAATAAACAACAAAAGTTTTAAGAGCCCTGGTGGCGCAGTGGCTAGGATGCAGTATTGGAGACTAACTCTGTTCACTGCCAGGAGTTCAATCCTGATCAGGTCAAGGTTGAGTCAGCCTTCCATCCTTCTGAGGTCAGTAAAATGAGGACCCAGATTGTTAGGGGCAATATACTGACTCTGTAAACCACTTAGAGAAGGCTGTAAAGCCCTGTGAAGCGGTATATAAGTCTAAGTGCTATTGCTAGTTTAAAGGTCCTGGGTAATAAGTCTGGATGTGAGAAAGAGCAAATATACATTGTTACTAGTAAAGTTTTGTTGCTTCTTGAAATTGACCAGGTCTCAGTGTATTCCACCAACTGGTTGTATGAGTGACCGTAAGCCAAACATGGAGTGTATGTAATTAACCACATAATTAACAACAGCAACTCCTGCCACCAATTTCCTGCAGATTGATTTGGAAGAGGCAAGGCATGGAGAGTCACAGAAGGGACTCAGGGAGACAAATTTGGTTCTAGGACCTCAGATTAACCCCTTGCTTGAATCTGTTCTGAAATACAGAAAGGCTCTAATTTCTTATTTTGCAGTTCTCCTTAATGGCGTCTTTTCCTGAAGAACCATTTGGACTTTTTATGTTTAGTAGCTGTGCTGTTGTCATTGGTGTCATCCAGGTATAGTTGTTTTATATTTCACTAGAGGTAGACCTTGACTTACAATAGAGGGCTATAAAGCACTGTGAAGCGGTATATAAGTCTAAATGCTATTGCTATTAAGTGACCATTCCAAATTACAACGGCACTGAAAAAAGGGACTTATGACTATTTTTCATGCTTACGACTGTTGCAGCATCCCCATGGTCATGTGATTTACATTGGGATGCTTGACAACTGATTTGTATTTAGGACAGTTGCAGTGTCCCAGGGTGACCTGATCCCCTCTTGCGACCTTCTGACCAGATTCACTTAGCAACCGTGTTACTAATTTAAGAATTGCAGTGATTTGCTTAACGGACGTGGCGAGAAAAGTCGCTTAAAATGGGCCAAAACTCATTTAATTTCTCAGTGACCTAAATTCTAGGCCGAATTGTACTCGTAAGTTGAGGAGTACCTGTACTGTATAGTTTTAAAAAACCATAATTAAAAATGAGATGGGTAGTAATTTTGCAAGATCAACACTATTTTCCTTTGTGAGAGAATATACAAGTAGTCTAATTTCCATTGCTAAGCTAGGCAGTTGTTAAGTGACCCAGTTTTACAACTTTTTTGCCATGGTTGTTAAGCGAATCACTGCCATTGTTATTTAAGAAGCCAGCTTTCCCCGTTGACTTTGCTTGTCAGAAGCCAGCTGGGAAGGTTGCAAAGGGTGATCACATGACCCCAGGACACAACAACCATTGCAAATGTGTGCTGGTTTTATGATGTAACTATATGCCGAAGAGCACGGAACACTGTTACCTCCCCACCGAAGTGGTACCTATTTACTATATTTACTTGGATTTGCATGCTTTTGAACTGCTAGGTAGGAAGGGGCTGGAACTAACGGGAGCTCACCCGTTCTACAGCGCTCAGGTCTCAAACCTGGGCTGTCAGTTTGTCAGCTGATAACCTCAGCATCACGCTTCCTAAGGTTACATTAAGGATGCTACAATAAGGTGTTCTGACATGGGTGGGGACACAGCTGCTCTGTAAGCCTAGAAAAGTATACTGCTCCTTTTAAAAGTGTGGTATATATGTTTACACCTGCTCCAAACCATCTATTTAGCTTTGGATCCCAAGTGCAACATACTCCTATTAGAATACAAGGCAAATCTTCTGAGTGCCCAAGCTGTGATTATTTGAATTTACATCCAAACAATTATTTGCCCTCTGACGGAGCAACAATATTTTCTTGTTTTGCAGGCAATGATTGTATTATATGGCTTCAGACATTCCTATCTACTGAATCATCAGATACAGGAATCTGAAAATAAGACATTTTATAAATACCATATCTTAAAGATTATCCTGAGAGGACCAACACTGAGCTTTTTGGCTGCCATTTTTTCATTTTTCTTCTTTCCATTGGTAAGTTCATCGAATTAGAACAGTGTTTCCCAAGTGTTGTACCATTATGTTATGGTGGGCCTTAAATTTAGCGATTATGTATGTAAGATGCTTTTATTTTGTGTTGAGGGTCTATACCATAGGTGGGGAACCATGGCTCCTTTATGACTTGTGGACTTCAACTCCCAGAACTCCTGAGTCAAAATGGCTGCCTCAGGAATTCTGGGAATTAAAGTCCACAAGTCATGAAAGGACCATTCTTCCCCACCCCTGGTCTATACATTAAGATTTTTATACTGTTTCAGATTTGGAGTTGTTCCAAACTTGCTAATGCTTTCCTTCATGTGACAGTAATTCTGTTCTGGCTCTATAAAGCTTTTGAAGATTATCCTTGCTATTAGTATGCAGGAGTCTTAATGAATAGAAGAAAATATTACTTTATTATTATATTGGAAAGAATTGTTGCTTTATGCACACTGCCTATAAGACACAGATGTCTTTCTCAGGAACATGTGTACTTAAGAGGTCCATAATCACTGGAATGTTCTGTTGCGAGTCCTTTACAAGGAATTGTGAAAAAATATGGCTCTGAATTGCCATTCTTCTTCATTGTGATAAAGCGTTAAATGATAAGTGTGAATTTGGACAGTGCTGTTTTCCCTCTAAAATCCATTTTTGCTAGAGAATAATTTAACGTGTTTATTTTAATTATGGAACACACAGTACAAGATGAGTAAGGAAAATGAAAATGCATCCTTTTCTACTTATTATCATTGTATCAATGCAAAAACATTCAGTAAATGTGTCTCTCGTTTCTTTGCAGTCATACATGTTTCTTGGGCTCATTGTTTTTTTCCCGCTTCTCAGCCATCTAACCAAATGGTTTAGAAGCAGAATTCTTGGTAAGTGTTGTTTTATAAAGCTTTCTAAACCCCCCCAGGAAAATTTAAGAATTAGATGATGTATACCAACAATGTCATCATCATCATCATGCAAAATGAACAAAGACTCACAATGAAAAACAGCAAATAATTAAATAATAACTCAAACAGAAAAAAAGAACAGAAAAGAACAACATATTACTTTAAGTATTCATGTTTTGGTTCAGTCACTTTCCTGGATAGTTTCCTATTCCTGTCAATATGATCCTTTTCACAAGCTCATCAACTTTGAAGTGAAATGTTGGTGGAGTCCTGAGTCTGGTTGTTTGCTTGCAGACATTTCATTACCCAACTAGGTAACATCATCAGTGCTACTAAGAGTGGATTTGCTCCCTGTTTATATACAGTAACTTGCTCTGCCTTTTGGGGCAGCGCAGATACTGCTTTTGCCCTTTCTGGGCGCAGCGCTTTTGCTGCAGCTGCAGACAGACAGTTTCTGTAACACCCCCTCCCCCCAGCACCTGTGCCACCACCACTCATGCTGGCCATGCCCATTTCCCGGGCTTATTTTCAAGGTAGCGGTAATATTAGGCCCACCCACAAAAAATTAGGGCTGGGCTTATTATTGGGTTGGGTCATGTTTTTGGAGAAACATGGTATTGATGGCTGATGTTCTTCCCACTGCTGACAAAGTATACACAGCTGAGGCACCTTTTTTGTTTATTCCATCTTTATCATTTTTAGAAATAATTCAAGGTGGCAAACATACCAATACTCCTCCCACCTCCTATTTTTCCCCCCTCAACAACAACCCTGTGAGTGGGCTGGGCTGAGAGAGAATGATGGCCCAAAGTTACCCAGCTGATTTTCATGGCTAAGATTAGAACTCACAAACTCTGGCCTTCTAGCATGGTGCCTTTACAAGGCTCGTGCATCTTCCCTGAAGCCTCAGCATTGGGAGGGAGACAATGACGAAGGTCAACTGGGGGCCATTGGATTAGATGGCAGCAGAAGAGTGCAGGATAGCCAAAAGAGCAAAGATGGCAGGAGACAGGCAGTTGGGAGGAGCTGAAGCACACACTGCGATTGTAAATGCAAGTAGACTGCCAAGCGCCCAAATTTTGATCACATGCTTAAATGGGGTCTGTAACAGCCGTAACGTAAAACCATCAGTGAATGAATGGTCATTAAATGAGGAGTGCCTGTATAAAAAATAATGCATACACTAGACACCTATAGAATAAGTATGATGATAATCTAAATTGATACTGCCTTTGGGGGAAGGGGTTGTGGGTTTTACGAAGAAGCAAACGAATGGTCATCTTAACATAGAAACCAATTTTATTAAGCGTTGGAATTTTTGTTGGCAGGTCAAGAGGAAGAGCTCCCTGTAGAGTATTTTACTTCTTATCTTAAGGAACCCCTGAGTAAGGAACGAGTGGAAACTTTCAGTGATGGAGTTTATGCAATTGTTGCAACTCTGTTAATTCTGGACATATGGTAAGTCTTCAGCAATAGAATAAAACTACACCCAGCATTCTCAAGTGTGATGCTGTGCTAAGGGGAAAAAATGGTATTTATAATTGAGTATATTTATTATCATGGTTGGCATGATGATCCACGATCATCAAGATTAACATGATCCTGCCAACCTACCAGTTTGAAAGCATGCTAATGCAAGTAGATAAATAGGTATCACTTATCTAGGAAGGCAACAGCATTCTGTGCCCCCTCGGTCTATATAGAGTCATGCTGGTCACATGACCATGGAAATGTCTTCAGACAATGCTGGCTTCCTTGGCTAAGAAATGGAGATGAGCACCAGCCCCTAGTGTGGGACATGACTGGACAGGGAAAACCTTTACCTATATCTTATTATCATGGATAGATCTCCAATAAATAAGCCTGAACTTTGTTACCTCCAGAGTGCCATCTTCAGTCAGGATTTTATTTGTTAAATTTGTATGCCATCTATCTCTTTGGTAAGTCGACTCTAGCAGTTAAAATTGTAAAACTATGCCAGTTAAAATGTTTTAAAATGATGCAAAAACTAACAGGAACCAAGAAATGGACAGAATAAAGGGATGAGGTCTTATTACCCTGTAAACTATATCTAGTGGTGACTGCTTCCCCTCAGGGCCCCAAACCAACCAGGAAAACTAAGTTTTAATTATCATTCCAGAAGGCCAAAAGGATGGGATTTGTTCAGTCCTATGAAAAATATATGCGCTGATTATCCCAATTAACTTAACATTCTGTGTCAACAAAAAAAAACAACAATTGTGAGACAAATTTCCCCACTTCTTCTTTTGTTTCCTTCATTGTATAGGATTTGCAATGGTCATCTGAATTTTAGTCGCTGGTGTGGTTTCTCACTGAATTCTGTACAGATACAAACATTGTGATAACATTTATCCATCACACTAACATGCTTTGGTTTTGGGTTACCATGCTATGGCAAGTAACTACTTGTTTCTTCAGTTTTTTTTAAAGTGGACCTTCTTAAAAAACTGAATTCTGAATTCTTAGAATGTAAAAGACATAAATCATTGCTTATGGTTACTATATTCATCATAAAAGCTTCCCAGATTTATAATCCTTGTTTGTTCATGATAGGAAAAAAAGTGCCTACTATGTAATCATGACAATGAAATGTTTGTTTGGTCCTTCCTAGAAATGCAACAGAATATGGATTATGCAGGTCGTCCTCAAGTTACTACCACAATTAGAGCCCACAATTTATGTTGCTAAGTGAAACATCTGTTAAGTGGGCTTTGCCCCATTTTATGACTTTTCTAGCCACGTTTGTTAAGTGAATCATTGTGTCAGGGTTCCACACCACATCCTCAACGCAATTAAAATCCCAGAGAACGAAAGTCCAAAGAATGAAATTTTATT
>JAEANM010011717.1:0-15138 GCA_017656035.1 Myanophis thanlyinensis | reverse complement strand
GATTCAGCCAGAGCGGAGAGTGGAGGACTGGCTGTGTGGATTGCTGATGGAGAGTGGAAGACCCGGAGTGTGAACTGTTTGGCTGTTTTTCTTCTGCTTCCGATTAGGAAAAAAGGAGATGGCAAAACATGGAAGTGATATCAGTTATCTGTAAAGTGAAGGCTTACCCTCTTTACAGTTATAAAGCAAATGTTTATGAAAAGATAAGACTAGTGTTAGCTGCTCCTTGTCTAGGATTTTTATATTTCATCTGAGCTTCCTTTTTTCCTTAGCAAGCAGTCCCATTCCCAAACAGCATTGCTGTAGCCACCCACTTTTTTTTCCTAACAATGCCTGTATCGAATTTTCTTGTAAAACTGAGAAGTGTTGCAAAATTTTTTAAAAAATTGAGACTTACACTTTGATTTGCAGCATGGAAAACCCCCCCTTTAAAAAAAAAGAAAATACAATTAATTTTAAAAACTCCAGGGAAAATTGTCTGCATGCAAAGTGAAGGTGATGGCAACCACACTGAGAACCTAAGCACAAAGTGTTTGTTCCTGTATATCAAAGCAATAAGATGAGGATGTGGCAGCATGGACAGATGCAAACACCACTTTCCCTTCTGTTGACTGGCCTGATCCTTTGGAGTGTGTCTGTGCATGAGATGCTTTCAGCACTTCATTGCATAAGTTTTAGAGGTAAAAAATGCTTGTCTGTTAATAATTAAGGTTTCAGCTTTGAGCAGAATAGTGTCACCCATTGCATATCCACATGCAGGTGGTTCCTGTCATTTGCACATTAAGAGGTCTTTAGGGCTAGTAGATACATTCTAGTAGAGATTTATCTAATCAGGATTAAATGTCTCAATGATTGCTTCACAATTAAAAATAAGAAAAACAAAAGCTTTCCACTCATAAGCATGAAGCTGGTTTTGTGTCTCTCTTAAATTTCAATATTTTTGATGGGTAAGAAGAGTTTTACATAGGAATGATGCAAACATGCTATATACAGTAAAGTTATTCATCATGCTGATTGCTGATAACTCTTGAATGAACAATTCAATTGATCCTGGAATCTCTAAAGGAGACAAGCAAGTGGCTTGATGGTAACCCTAGTAGCATACAATTGTCTCCCTTTATACAGGAAAATATCAAAACATTGTAGCAAACAATAGTTAGTATGGTTGTCCCTTTTTAAAAAATATTTTGGAGTTTTTAAAAATCAGTAAAAACTAACGCAAACTCAATTTGAAGGAAAGAAGTGCAGAAAATACAGAAAAAAAGAAATAGAAAAACAAAAGAAAAAGTCAATAAAGGAAATAATGAAGAAGTTTTGTTTGTCTGGGAAGGAATAAGAACTCCTGCCCTCAGCAAGGGGTTGGATTAGAAGACTGCTAAAGTCCCTTCCAATCACTTTTTAAAGTCCCCACCCCAAGCCCTCTCTTCTTCTTGTAGCCTAACTTTAATCTATGCTCTTCTATGATCTTCTCAGTCCTCGTTCAACAAAAAGTCCATTAGGACTTATCAGAAATATTAGACAAATAGTCTATGCCTGATCAAACAGTCCCACTTTATATTTCTTTGTTTTTACATTTCACAATCTTACTCTTTAAATCATTCCAATGGCCTGGCAAGATTTGCTCTTCCATCAGTCTTTGGCATTCAAGAGGAGCCTGCAAAGCTTTTATCATCTTACTTTGTAAATACCTTATAGAGGCTTCATTTAGGATTTCTTGTCACAGGTGCTCCATGTCCAGATCCTTTTCTTTAGTTGTCTTTGGTAATCTCAATTTGTTGATAACTATGTTGTCTTCCATGCCTTCAAACTCTACAACGTATGTGTCCCTTAAAAGTTTTTTTAAAAAATTTCTCATCTAAATCCTTTCTGAAATATTAGATATTAATATCTCAGTCCATTTTTCAAAAAAGTAAGAAAAAGCTAACACTGGCTTAGTCATTTAGTCTTTTATGTCTGGCTGTTTAGTTCCCTCTAATATCCATTTGCAATCTTCATCAAGCTTCAGTTCCTAAAACAGGTATTGTACCATTTCAGTCATTTTCCATAAGTATATTATTTGATTATATACTTCTTTTTCAAATTTTACAGCAAAAGTAGCCAAATTTTTCAAATCTCTCTGGTCTCTAAATCCATTTAAAAGTTTCTTAAATCATTTTTTTTTTGCTTTTTGCCAATTATATATTACTTTAAATTCTTAAGTCACTGTTTAAAATTTCTTAAATCCAAAGAAAGATATAAAACTCATTGTGTGTCATAATTAAGCTAACAATTTTTAAGGTCTCTAATATCTAGTAAACATATAATTTAACTATATAGTTGGTTAAATTAAACATTTTCTTATGAAAGATTCTACTGCTGCTGTAAACAAAGATGTCATCTTGGCTCCTGGAACTCCAACCTGTGGGAGACTGCTGTTTTATGATCTCCTCACGAGGAGCTGCCATTTAGAGCATTTGCTTGTGCAGATGTCTTCAGTCAGCCATGATTCACATCAGATTCCATCATGGTAATAGCAATAGCACTTGGACTTATATATTGCTCCATAGTGCTTTATAGCACTCTCTGTGTCGTTTACCAGTGTCAGCATATTGCCCCCAACAATCTGGGTCCTCATTTTACCAACCTTGGAAAGATGGAACACTGAGTCAAACAATCCGGTCAGGATTGAACTCCTCGCTGTGGGCAGAGTCAGACTGCAATATTGGATTCTAACTACTGCGCCACCATGGCTCCTAGTTGAGAATCTTAACTTAAGTACTTTTTAATTACAATGACCAAGCTAAGAATGTGTTGTACTTCTCCCTAGGTGATCAGTAATACAGGTAGTCCTCAACTTACAATCACAATTGAGCCCAAAATTTATGTTGCTAAGTGAGACATTTGTTAAGGGAGTTTTGCCTCATTTTCTTGCCATGATTGTTAAGTGAATCACTGCAGTTGTTAAGTTGGTAACACAGTTGTTCTTTGAATCTGGCTTCCACATTAACTTTACTTGTCACAAGATCTCAAAGCATGATAACATGATCCTAGAATTCTGCAACTGTCATAAATATGAGTTAGTTGCCAAGTGTCTGAATTTTGATCATGTGACCATGGGGATATCACAATGGTTGTAAGTATGAAAAATGATCTTAAGTCACTTTTCAGTGCAGTTGTGTTTTTGAATGGTCACTAAACTAACTGTAAGTCAAGGACTGCTTGTATTTAAGATTTATATTTGGCTGTACTAGTTTATGAGGCTTAATCAGAACTATGTGAAATAAAATTCCCAATGTTAAACAACACGATTACTATGTTGTATTCTCAAATATTGCCTACACGTATATTGACTAATTAGATAAAATATAAAATTTATTATTTTTTAAAATCATAAATGTCAAAATTTCTGTTTGTATTGCAAAAGTATTTTCAAATCTCATACGTTATTTTTTACTGGCAACAAAGATAAAGTATCCTTTTAATAGACAATTGGATTACATGCAGTGCATATTTTAAATTGAAAATATGTCACATAAGTGAAGGATACACTGTTGGATATCTTTTTAGAAGATTTAATCATCTTAATGCAGATTCTACAAAAAATAGGTCCTTACTCTAGATGGTATTGGACATTTCTCTTAATTTCACTTGAAGGAAAGTGAAATGAAATCATCCAGCCAAGTATTCTGTTCCATATGTGTACTTCATGCATGGAACAAGTGCTTCCTCCTGTAGGAAGAGCCAGATAAATCAGTAACCAGCATGGAGATTAACATTATTGCCTTTTAATAACAAATAGTTATGAGCAGATCCAGAAGTATTGAGGTAAGAATATTAGAAACTACCTTCATTGTGCAACAAAATTCAAGTCGCTCTTCCAAGGAGGTGCTTTCAGTCATTTTTGAATAAAACAGCTGTACCAAATACTTTCATGCTTGGAAACTCTTGAAATGAGACCAGGCCCAGAGGAGGCTGATTTGGGAAGAGATGGACTATAACTTCATACATTCCAAATAGCAGCATTCTGCATTTGCTAGGCATGGCTCATCCATTGTAAAATATGTCATATGTCAATTTTGAACAAGCATTTTCATTCATTCATTCATTCATTTATTCATATTTGTGTGCCACCCATCATGTTTAGTTAATAAGAATAAAAAAAATGTGGAGTTTAGAATGAAAACATATTTTTCTTCTGCTTCATTCTTTCCTCTTTCTCTCTACAGTGTCTCTATGCATTTATGATCTTGAGGAACTGGGATCTTATTTGACTCCTTCAAATGGTTTTGAGTCTATGCCCAAAAGGCACTTAGTTCTTCATTTAATATTAACAGGAAGTGAACAAAGCTTCCTTGTCATCTTTACAACTTACTTTCGGAGAGAACAATGGAGTATTGAAAAATAATGGAAAAATATTGAAAAAAGCTTGGAGGGATATGATTATAATTATTGCAAGTGCCAGTAGAAAACATTTGTCCTATGGTGTTATTTGGTGACAACCCAATATTTGTAAATACTTTCATTATTACTTTGTCCGTATCCTGTGAATGAAAAGAAATTCTCTACCTAAAAGAAGTTATTACTATAAGTACATAATCCCTGACTTAAGACCACAACTGAGCCCAAAATTTCTTTTTAAAAATAACTTCTTTATTTTTAAACAAGACAGTTGTTAAATGAGCTTTGCTACATTTTACAACTTTTATTGCCACAGTTGTTAAGTGAATCACTGCAGTTAAATTAGCAACATGGCTGTTAAGTGAATCTGGCTTCCCTATTGATTTTGCTTGTCAGAAGGTTGAAAAAGGTGATCAATATGACTCCAGGACACTGCAACCGTCATAAATGTGAGCCATTCAGCTGAATTTTGATCACATGAGCATGGGAATACTGCAATGATCGCAAGTATGAAAAATGATCGTAAATTATTTTTTTCAATGCCATTGTAGCCATGAATAAACTATTATAAGTCAAGGGCTATCTGTAACGTATAGGTTCAAAAATGATATTTTGCAAATTAAACCTCAGAATGAGCTGAAGGAAACAAAAGATACCTATAATAGTCGAAAGGCTGCTTCATATAGGTTCAGTATAAACCTGGAAAGTATCCCTATTCCAATGTTCCTCAGTGATTATGCCCAAAATATAAAAGTTAACAAAAGAGGGCAGAATTTACTGATTGAAAGAAATTCTAATGGGACTTGGGAGCTGTTCAGGTCCCATTGGCTTTGTTCCTGAGTCCTGTTACCAGATGTATGGTTGACAGGAAGAACACTCGTTCTATCTCTTCTACTTAGAAGGATGGTGAAGGAAAAGTTTATTCTTGTTGCTTGGATGAAATTTTATGCTGTGCCTTTTAGAAAAAAAGAAGAAAGCAGTTATAATTTCCACAACTTTCAGTCTTCCTCTCTTTTCTGCCCCTCAAGACTTCAGTCTTCTCTTGGTCAAGAAGCAAGCAAAGAAGTGTACCCTGGAGCTCCAAGTCTCATCATCCAAAGCATCCATCTAGTAAACCAGATAGGAAATCAAAGGAAATACCTCTTGACATAATGTTATTAGCTACCAGTTGGGCAAGTGACAGGAGAAAGATTGATGTACTCGTAAGACATCTTGAAGGACAGATTAGTCCTAGAGACATCTATTAAACCTCTCAAGACAGTCAAAAAACAGTCATATCTCCTCAAGAATGAAGAGAAACATCTCAGGATTAATAGGGCAATAGAACATTCATGAGATATGAGTACACTAAAGCAGATAACTTGGAAAACACTTTCTCTAGTGAGTTTTTATCCTCTTTACAATACTAAAGAAATATGGGGGATTGGTAAGCCATCTTCAACTTCAGACTAATTCATGAGGCATTGAACTCCCCAGATTGGGATATTAAAGTTAAGGGAGGAAGACATTGTACTTTCTTGCCTTAATGGAGTTGTCAGAGACCTACTTGTCCATCCAATTAGAACCTCACATGAGAAGCTCATCACTACATAAAGAAATTAGGAGTTCCAGTTAAGAGCGCTCCCTTTCAGATTGGCATCAGATTGTTCACTCCAGTGACGGCAGCATTCATGATCATGCCTACTTTGATTATCAGAACATCCTTTCTGAAAAAAAAAGCAGTAAATAGCCTCCACTTGAATTGTTACAAGGAAGATGGTTTTGTGGTTAACCTAACCAAAAAATACACTAATGCCATTGAACAGGTACAGAGTCAACCCAGAGAAAATGAAGTTGTTTCTGTCCTAGGTATACATTCATAAGCTTTGAAAGAGTATGGAAAAGATACTGCCCCTTAGGAAGTGGACAAGTTGAATTCATAGGACTGGATTTGAGTCCCATGAGGCTGCTTCCCCTCCAAACTGCTCTCTGCTGTTTCACTTGCATAATGGTGTCAAGCAAGATAACCCAAATATTTACATTGGTGGCTGCTCCCAGACAGCTTGGCATGGGAAGTCCACTCAGAGAACTGATTGATGAAATGCTAGTCTGACAGGATGGAAAGTGTGCTTCTAATAGAGATCAGTGTTTCATTATGAGATAACACTACTGAGACTGAAGACTAATTAGGCTATCCGATCAGGAGTGAGGTTGCCACCTACTGGTATAACCAAAAATATTATAATAAAGCCCATTAGCTCCAAGTCAAAGAGACATTATACAGAAACACATGTCTAATGATATGGGCAAAGAAATGCCTGTTGTCAGTATTAGTGGAATATATAATGGGATCATTGGACAGTAGAACAGACTCCCTGGGTTACCCTTGGGCACCACATTTGGAGATTTTTAATAAGATCTTTAAAAGATGGAGATGCCCCCACAGTTAAACTGTGAATATGAATATCGGCAAGGTGTAGCACTTTTTTCTCCCTGTTACAAGACCACAGAGCAAGAGGTTTGATGATGTTGTAGTATTTTTGGATACTAGCACTATCCAAATGGTGAAGTTAGAGAGGGCTAAATGGATTCTAACTGGGAGATTGCTCTCTGGCTACTTAGAGATGAGCAAAGAATATCCAAACCATCTGATACAAATAACAACCTAGACACAAATAAGCTACAACTATGTGCTTGGAAAAAGGAGCAGCTTTTGAGTGACTTTTGTGGTAGAGACAATCTTGGATTCAATGCACCTCCCAAGATCTATCAGATGATTTGACAAATTTTTGAATGGTGGTGCCAGAGATTAAAAATTGTAGTATGTGGAGGCCTTGGTACTCTCTGATCTTGGTGGCTTTCTTGCAGAATGTTTCATTATCAAACTAGGTAACCTCATCAGTGCACTCTTCTATATTCCATCTTCTCTTCTATCAATGTGTAGCATCTGCAACAGGGATCTTTGGACTATTGGATTTAGGACAAGCAGTATGAGAATAGAGGCTAGGATCAAAGTTATTGCACAGACAGGCAACCTCTTTAAGTTCTCTTTGTCTCAGCAGACAGTTTTCAATTTTTCTCATCCTCCGGCACACTTCTTTCACACACAGTAATACACCAATAATACATGGGGTTTGTAGTAGGCATTCAGACCCTAATGACTGTTCCCATGTGTCCCTAAACCAGACTATCATGAATATCCTTACATGAGAATAGCCTTCATGGTTTGATATATTGGCTCACTTGTAGTGAAAGTAGCCTATGTGCCTTTCAGCACAATAAGCAATCTACTGTATCTTGCTTCACATTGAAGGTTAATATGCCTCTCCACCTAGGCACAGAGGGGTGTTCTCTCCAGTGTCTGCCAAGATCCAGTCTGCTATTATGAACAGGCCTGGTAAAATCTAGATTTGTTCAGAACATTGAGAAACTATTTCAAAGGTGCATTAGAAGAGTAAATCTCTGATAGTTTATTAATCTCCCTGAAAATGGGAGGTAGGGGAGTTGAATCCTCATCTCGCAATTAACAGATAAATTGGAAAATGCTTTGTTTTGGAATATGTAACAGCCCTCTTCCAGACTCATAGTGCACTTCATATGGAGAGGTGTCTGCAAGAGCAGTCTTAATTCCAGGAATATATTTAGTAGACATTTGTGGAACAGTGCCATCTATCTGTGTTAAACATTATAGAATAATTGTCAATAGAAAATTTTGCCTCTTTAGGTATAGGATTTTATTGTGTAGTACCATTCTGGAAGATGTAATTAACAGTCCCATTTTAGCTAGGTGGGAAGGCAGTCAAGAGAAAGACCAAGCAGTCTCTATGAACTACATACTTGTATCATTTCCCTCCCTTTATTATTAGTTATGAAATGAACAGTAAAGGAGCATTATTTAAATCAAGTCACTTGAGTTAAAAGGAGGAGGTTTCCTCCATGGGATAAGAAGAAGTCTGAAACTCTGCTTTCTAGCTGGTAGAGAAGTTAACCCTTCTCTTGTGAAGTTTGTATTTTGATGATGATTATGGTACATCACACTAACTCCAGCTACCACACTTCAGTGTTTCTAATAATGATTTAAATGGAGGTATGCTTACCAAATTTCCAATAAAAACTTCCCAATGATGGTAACTTAGGAAATGAGCTAAAAATAACAGAATGAAATTTAATAGAGACAAATGTCTTTTTCACTTGGGGAAAAAACAACAACCAAAAGCAGGAATAAGAGGGCTGGCTGATAGTAGTTGATCACGAGCTGAATTTGAGTCAACAGTATGACATAGCTGCTATAATCACCAATTTTAGACTCTATCAGTAGAAATATAGTTTGTAAATTGTGGGAAATAATGTGTTGTCTAGTTAATCTGTTTATCTGTTTAGTTTAGCCAAGTCATGCAGGTGATGCTACTGAAGAGATTATCTCCATTGATGTATTGTGATCATCTGCAGCAGAGAGCCATTGTACAGAAGTGAATACTATCATATGATCTGGTGGTGCATCGGGAATATTCTTCCTTCAGATAACTGTATTTAGAATATCTGGTTTTTCAGTGATAGTAGCAGCACAACTTGTGAGCAGAGAGCCTTGCTGGTTGCTTCTCTGGGTTGAATTGTACCCAAGAACTAACATTTAAATAGGCTTAGATTTCCAGTACATTATGCACTGGTCAATCCCATCTGGAGTATTTTATCAAACTTTTGCTATGATACTTTTAAAAAAGATTCATTGTAATTGGGAAATGGTGCAAGAAAACAACCAGATTGGTGAGGGGATTGGAAAGTTTTCATGTTTCTTGGAAACTGAGCCTTGGGAAAAGCAAACTGAGAAACAATGGTAGCACTATTCCAGTTACTCAGTGTTCTAGAGGATAGGTTATGTCATAATGATCTTGATTGTAGGAAAGTGATTTTGGATGAATGTTTTGGTAGGTTGTTAAAAAGCTTTTATCATGGTAAGAGACATTGGACAATGGAATCAATTTCCAAGGGAGATGGTAAATTCTCCTTCATTGTATATATCCAAGCAGAAGCTGGCCAAACTTTAATTTGGATTTGTGAATATAATGCAAGAGGGAAGGTATTAAATACACATAGAGTATAATTGCACTGTCTCTATTGAATAATTTGTTTGACCTCAATTGCAGGATCTCAATCCTTTGCTTTTGCTATTGCCGTTAAAGGTAGTACAGGAAGATAAAGATGTAGGAAATTTAAAAAGGAGTGACTACACTACAAGAGCAAATAAGACTATGGTAAAAAAGAATCAAGGCTTAACAAAAGGAGAAACACCATAGGGGAATTTAGGAACTATTTAAAAGAAGAGGAAGCCTTTGGCTGTTTGAATTATGAAACTGGTCAAGGAAAAGCCAGCTGTATGCATTTTATTTAAACAGTCTTTGCTGAACTGCTGCTTTGCTTATCAAAGAGATACGCTGAAAAACATTACACTTCAGAATTTGAAAAATAGAAAGGGTTAAAAGAAAATACTCTAAGAGATTATTATTTTTTCCTTCCATACAAATATAATTTTTAGAGGACAATTGAGTCAAGAATCCGGTTAACAATCTGGGGATTCCTCAATCCATTTTGTGGCTTTAATAAAATGTCTGGATTTAAAAATGTATAAAACAGCACTTCTTTTGATTTGACCACAATTTCTTAAGTTGCAGAGGTTCTTTTTTTTTTACTTTGTGATAAATCATTGAGTAGGTTCATACAAGTGCACTAATGATAACTGATTTATTATGTAAATTACAGTTGTCACTGTAGAATAAATATAAATAAAGCACATTATGGCTAAAGCACATTATGTAGAACTAGAGTCAGTATACAGTGAACTCTGCAATGCAATGGACCAAAACTTTCTACATGCTTGAAACTTTCCTTATATATTTGTTGAAACATTTTTAATTTCTTTCCATTTCTTTCCAAGTTCAGTTTTTGGAGAACTACTAATACAAATACAATGTTTTAAATTTTGCCATTGAGTCAGTGTTGCATTGAATCCTGACAATTGCCTGTACAATTAACAATTAATCCCTGTAACAATCCTTCAGTTTTTTTTTTTTTTTTTGGCAATGTTTTTCGGAAATGGTTTGCCCCGGGCTGCTTCTTAAGGCTGAGAGAGAGGGACTGGCTCAAGATCAGCCAGCTGGCTTCCTGCATAAGGTGAGACTAGAACTATCCTGGTTTCTAACCTGATGCCTTATCTTAATACTGTCCTGTTTTCCACTATTACAATATATGGGGATAGTGTCTGGGCTAGGAAGTTAAGCAGTCAGTACCTAAATGGGAGATTTGGGGTTCCAGATCTCTAGGCTATATTGGGAATTAAAAAAGATGAAATAAAATGTATCATCACAAAATAATGATACATTGTGCACATTTGAGAGCTCATGTTGATTAGCCAAAGTTCTGACTATATCTTATGAATTTGGTTCAATGTTCAGCAAGGAACTCATGCATACAAATATTGTTGCGGATTAAACCAGACATGATGCTGCTTTGAGTAGATTCACATATCTTACTAAGCAATACATGATATGATTCTTTATGAATAACTACCATTACGTAGAATCATAAAATATCCTGAATTGTGTACCAATTCTAATTATAGCTGGTCCACATAACACATTAAAACACACAGACTAGATTATGGTTTAAAACAGGGCAAAAATAAAGTGCCAAGAGATGCTAGAGAATTGGGAGGATTATGCTAGCTGCTTTCATTCTAGTGTCTTTGAAGTGCCCTATACTGCTCCATTCAGATTTACAAAAAATAAAAAATACAAATTCTAAACCAGTCTAGTGGTTAAGGTACCAGGTTAGAAAGTGGGAAATATGAATTCTAATCCTGCCTTAGAAGTCAAGTGAGTGACTTTGGAGCAGTCACACTCTGTCAGTTCACCTCACATCACAGGGTAGTTATTGTGGGAGAAATAGGAGGAGGAGGGTGTGTTTGGATAAGTTCACTTCCTTGAGTTATTTGTAAAACTAATGAAATGGGATACAAATAAAGAAAGTAAAAATATATTGTGTTCTTTGCCAATGTTTATAAACTGAAGTCAGCTTTAGTAATCATAACTAGTTCTGGACAGCATCAAGTAAGAGCTATGGGTTTCAAACCAAGATTTGACCAGCTGATGGTTTTCATACCAGAATAAACTTGCAGTACACAATATGCATAATTTCATGCAAGTAAGGGAATTTATGTATCCTTAAAGACATTTTTCTTTTATAAGAACTGGCAGACAGCATATTAACCTTTTAGAAATAGATGTAAAATTTTAAATTGGCCCAAGATACTGTTATAACCTATTGCCAATGACTTTCACATGTCTGGAACTTTCAGCATTGTGAAAACAACTTTTCAGATTAGCTTTGCTAGGGATGTATTGTATGCAAATATATGAACCATGGAAGAAAAATAAATACTTTCTTCCATTCATTCCCTTTATACCATTTCAAATTTTATATTACTATCATGCTTAGCAGTGCTTTATATAGGTGGTCCTTGCTTAATGACTGCCCTGTTTAGTGATCATCTGAAGTGACAGTAGGGCTGAGAAAAATAACTTGATGACCAATCCTGACATTTATAATTGATGCAGTGATCTCCAGTTGCGTACTTCACAGCCAGCTTCAAGCAAGCAGAATCAACTGGCAATAAAATTGCAAGTCCCAATCACATGATGTTATTTAGTGATGGAATTGTTAATCCCAACTGTGGTTCTTAAACAATGACTTCCTGTACTTAGTCCATTGCCCATCCCTGGCATTCTGCCTTCTTCAGTGGTCATGATTGCCAGAGTCTTATGTGGAGGAGGAGATAATCTTTAAACCAAACTCAGCCCTCACATCTGTTCAACTATTCTCTGCTGTTTCTCTGACATTCATGCAGACTGGCAAATTGCCAGTTACCCATGTCTCCAGGGCAAACACTAATTTATTCTCAATGAGCAGCTTATGTCAGATACTTCACAAATGGTCCTATGACTAAGTGCTTATGTGAAGGTGAGCTGTAGCATTTAATGTGGGCTATTAATGTTTTTGTATTCAGTCATCCTTCTTGTAAAAGTGTTTAAATACAGGTATCACTTCCAGACATAATATCACATATTGTATTCTGGCTTCTACATATGGGGTAGAAGAACAGAAGCTCAAAGGGAAATTTTGAAACAAGAATGCAATCAAGCTATGCAAAAGCTATTCCTATGGCTTCAAAGATTGTTTTACTCTGGCAGTAAAAATAACTGAGGACATCTTTTCAGTTTATAGTTTTAAACACTCTACTGTGATTTATATTTTAATTATGCATATTAGAAAAATACTGTTATCTTTTAATTTGGGCAATTTCTTGAATTTTTTGATGTTATTTAATGTTCATTAGTCTAGGTCAGGGGTGGGCAATTGTGGCTCCTTTATGACTTGTGGACTTCAACTCCCAGAATTCCTGAGCCAGCATGGCTGGCTCAGGACTTCTGGGAGTTGAAGTCCATGAGTCATGAAAGAGCCAAGGTTCCCACCCCTGATCTAGATGATGGAAATTAATGAGAATAAAATCAAATTTATCCAATCCACATATTGTCCCACAAGTGCTTTTTCAAGAGGCAACTGGACTTTCTGTTTTTAATTTGAAGATGTTTCATTTCTCATCCAAGATGAAAAGCTTTAGCTCTGATGGGAAGCTTCAGTTCTGAAGAAGCAAATCAAATTCAAATTTATTGGTCACATACACAGTCATACATGGTACGATATGCAGTGAAATGCTTCCACGACCGCCCACTACCGCGAGTAAGTTAAGGGAAAATGGGAGGATAGGATAGGAAATAAGTTAGGGATAGTTGGGAAGGTAGGAATGAGATACAATCGTGGTTCCTGTTATAGTCCTGAGTGTGCTTGTGGTTCCTGGTTTAGTGTCTGTATTGCCTGTGGAAAGAAGCTTTTTCTCAGTCTCTCTCTATGTTGGCCTTCAGAGAGCGAAAACGCTTTCCGGACCGCATTGTGGTAAACAGTCTATTGTTGGGGTGGCTGGGATCCTTCTTGGATGGGAAGCAAAACATCTTCAGAGAAAAACCAGAAAGTCCAGTTGCCTCTTGAAAAAACACCTTTGGGACAACCATGACCTGGATGGCTGAGAATCTCTATAGACAACCCAAATATTATAAGTAGTCTTCAAGTTGCAACCATTTGTTTAGTGACCATTTGAAGTTACAGTGGTACGGAAAAAAATAATGTACAACCAGACCACCAGAGTCATGTGATTAAAACTTAGGCGCTTAGCAAATGACATGTATTTATAACTGCTGCAGTGTCCAGGAGTTGGACACTTCCCAACCACTTAGCCAAGAAAGTCAATGGGAAAAACTGGATTTGATTAGCAGCTGCATGATTCACTTAACAACTGCAATTATTTGCTTAACAACCACAGCAAAAAAAAATCAAGCATGGTTCACTAAACAACAGCAATGGAAAATCTACACTCAGTTGTGGTTGTGGTTGTAAGTTGTAAGAGGTTGTAAGACGACTAAGTGTATTTGAGCTTGTGCGACTCTGCTGCATTTGAACAGAAAAGGAATTTTTCAATTTCTCAAAGAATGTCTGAGTTAAACATATGTTTCTGCAATGTATTCAGATGGTTATATTTTAGGAATATAATATTTTGGGATGTCCATGTTCTCTGACTTTATTACATGGAATTGATAGTTGCTGAATGAAAACAGATTTTCTGTACCCTCCTTACTTCTAGCAGATTCGTTTGTCAACATTATAATGATAAATGTTACTCACTGGATTAAAGAGCTGATCTGATGTTGGATCAGTGAACAAGCTGCTGACAGCCATAGATTATCTACAGGTTACTGAAATATTCTCCTCATTTAAACTTTTTGCATAAAATTATATATATATAACAGTGCTCGTGCACAATTCTTTTGTTGTGGTGTCCTTGGTCCTGCGTTGTAATCTTCTGTCAATGGCAACACAGCAAACAACCCAGGAAATCACAGCACAAGACCAAGGACACCACAACAAAAGAACTCGCAAGGCCATCATACAACCCATTACCCAAGCCATTAAAACACGGAAGGCTAATGGAAAAAAGATCACAAAACAAACGACCCAGGAGACTAGAGCACAAGTTCCAGGATAGCTCCACAACAAAACTCACAAGGTCATCATACAGCCCATTACACCAACATTAACTCCATCAACCAATCAAGAGGCAGCAGCGCAGCCAACCAGCCCAGCATACCATGCCCTCCCATCAGTATTTACAGAGACACAGCAGCTCTGGTCACACACTGCTCGCACTGGCACGAAGCAGAAGGCACCAGCCTGAAGATGGCGAGTGGGATCTCACCAAAACGTTGCAAAGATAATCTCAAACTTACATGGGAAAGACCCCAACAGACCTAGACCTGCATCTATATATAGAGTGCAATACAGCAGTACTTCGGCTGTCTGCTGGTTCAAATCCCACCAGGCTCAAGGTTGACTCAGCCTTCCATCCTTCCAAGGTGACTAAAAGGAAGACCCAGATTGCTGGGGGCAATATGCTGATTCTGTAAAGTGCTTAGAGAGGGCTGGAAAGTAATATAAAGTGGTATATAAATCCAAGTGCTATTGCTATTGCTATTTATAAATAAGATTTTTTATGTCACCGGTGCACCCCAGGGCTGCGTCCTGAGCCCACTACCGTATTCCCTATACACATATGACTGCACGGCCACTACCAACTCCACCACCATCATCAAGTTTGCTGATGACACTGTTGTGGTAGGC
>JAEANM010011716.1:0-15138 GCA_017656035.1 Myanophis thanlyinensis | reverse complement strand
CATATACATATACATATACATATACATACACGCACATTAAATGCTGTTAATTTCCTCCAAGCAGTGTATTTCAAACTTGGCAACTTTAAGATATGTGGATGTCATCTCCCAGAATTCTAAACCCGAAATGAAAGTTTTTGCACCAAACAGCCTACCTAGCCGCCCAAGAAAAATATGAGGTATCTCCAGTACATCCTCTCCTCCACTGTATAGTGACTCTATAATGGACATGCTCTGCAGTTGCCGGAAACACAGAAGGGCAAACATTTCCTGAGGAGAAGGAAACTGAACAGTGGAGAGCCAGCTGACGGGTGTGTCTCTGAAATGGCTGGCCTGAAAGGAGACACGAGGGAGGGAATAAGAGCAATACATTTTGGTGTTTGGCAGCACCAGAACTTCAGTCCACTGGGGTGGGGGGACTAAGAGTGACTAATAAGCCAAACCCTTACATCCCAAAGGGTAGATGTATGTCAACCATCACTATTAAGACAGCGTTTGGAAAACACTGCATTAGACAGTTGTGTCTGTAGTGAGATATATGTATACAATCTGTGGGTCAGCTGCTCTCCAAGATTGGGATTGTCCTCAATTTATCTCTTTTGGGGGAAGCCCTTATTTTTACATTCCCATATTTGTGATTAATAAAGGATTCTTCTATAGTAAGACCAAAGGCAGCATTTGATATCTTGGAAGATTATGGCCCATAGTTATGTTAGTCCTTTTCTTTTCCCCCCTAGACCTGGCACCTTGAAAATACCTGGTGCCTGGATCTAATTGCTCTTTTCGTTTTGCACAACAGTACTGTGAGGCAGCAGGCCATTTTAAATAAGAATCTTTTTAAATTAAATTCTGGAATTCAACATATGACACAACATACAATGCATATTAAAATGTTATGCCAGGATGGTCCAGCAACAATCTAACAGATACATTGTTTAGATAGAGACCTTTCAAAGCATCTTAATTAGAAGTGGTGTATAAAATTGAGAACAAACATATAGAACTTTCCATTCTTTCCTACCATCCTTTCTCTTATTTCCTTTAATCCTGGCATTTTCCTGATAGTTCATCAATGAAGGAGACATCTTGCTGACATTTGCCTCTTTGTCTTTGGAAAACTGACCTCGAAAACAACTGTGCTATGTAGCGCTTTGGGCAACTAGCAGTCACAACATTGTATTTTGTTCTTGGAAGTCTTCTGGAAACAGTATGTGAAGCTCAGACTAAGTCTTTTATACTTTACTAAATTATTATTTCACTTCAGCTGCAAGAGTTGAGAATTTGTTGTTTTACAGATGTCCCTGAATTGCAGTTTTCAACATTCTTCAGAACTTCCCCTGAGGTCCCTGGGAATTGTAATTCAGCAATGGCAGAGAGGAAGGAGCTGCCATTCTCCTAATACAGGGGTGTCAAACTCAATTACATTGAGGGCCACTTCAAGGTTGTGTTTGATCTCAGGGAGCCGGAGTGGGCATGGCCGGGGTGGGCATGGCCATGGGCCGCCCTCCCAAGCTCTGTTTTCACTGGCAGAAGCACCTCAGGACAGTCCTTCGCTGTTTCCAGGGCAGCCCCATGGGTCAGTTCTAAGCACCCTGAGGGCTGGATCTGGCCCCCAGACCTTGAGTTTGACACTCCTGTCCTAATACATAGTTTCTTAATCTTAGAAACTTTAAGATGTGTGAACTACAACTCCCAGAATTCCTCAGTGTTGAGAAGCATTGTCCTAATGCTTAATTTCATCATGTATGTATTTGTACCTAGTGGCATCATATATCCATCTTCGTTCTGAGAATAAGTTTGTATAGGTATGCTTTAAGGATTATGCCCTCATGTTGCTGAGCTCTTAAGACTATGGATAGCATGAATGAATTTTACTTTATAATAGGATGATCTCACACAAATGGTTCTAGTACTGTCAGTTTTCTTTGAAGTTCCAGATCTAGAAGTGTTGGATTAAAGCTCACATCTATGTATGTTATGGGAAATGTAATCTAGTAGGTAGAAAGCTAAATTTCAGTTTGCATAAACTATTCATATATGGGATCTGAAGATACCCAAATGTAAAGCCCAGTATATTAGTGTGCAAAGATGAGACCAAGCTGATATATCTTGTGAGCTCTTGATGACTTTGGAACAGCTGTTGTTCCAACCTAATTCTTCCAAGATTTGAAGTGAGGTTAAATGTGAGGGATATATTACCCTAAATTTTTTTATTATTTTAAATTATTATGATGTGGCTAGATGTGAGCAGGAAATTCTTTCAGTTATGGGGGTGGATAGATATCTCTAATCTTTTGTTAATTATCATCTATTTAACTCTTTTAGGAAACTCCAAATAGGTGCTGCACAGAGTTGGTTATACGACAGGTAGCTATATAAATATTTTAAATAAATAAAACAAAATCCAAACAGACAAATACTTTGTACTTTTATCTACTCCTCCCTAATCTCAATTCCTTCACACTAATAAAAATCCAATTATCACTAAAAAGTTTAACATTTACTTTCAGATATTGATGTGATATTTATTCTCAGTCCAGGATATGGGGATGTGAATGTAAATGGAAAGCACAGAAGAGCAGCCTTAGATTGAAAATGTTTAAGGGAGATTTAGGGTTTTTTTTTAATATCTCAGAAAGTACAAACACTTGATATCTCAACTTCAATCTCTGAAGTCAGGATTTCTAGACTTCTCACTTCACCTCACAGGGTTTCTGGAATACCAGGGATAAAATTTGAAGCATAAGATCATAGGTATATTTTTCAATCATCTTCAATGATTTCCTAGAATTAGGTCACCACACTCATAGATTTCATAGTAAAGCATAGAGTTCATGGTTCAGAACATGAGAGATGGCCAAAGAATATATCCCCTGAGAATATGAGCACATCAAGGAAAGTTGTTCATTCTTTGAAAGACATTCAGAATTTAAGTAGTATTTTTTTATTTCATTGTCTGTCAAAATTAAGTTGTTATATATGCCATTAGTCATGCTGAGATCATATTCATACATTTGTCTCATTGGGAAGCTTAATCTTTCCTCTTGAAATTGGCAGTACTATTATATAGAAACAACAACAATCCTTCAGCAATCTTAAAGGCTGTTATTTATTATGGGATGAGTTTTAGTTACTGTAATAGATTTACATGGTTGCCCCACTGGAAATCATGAATATTCCTTTGGCCCCCTCCTTCAGAAAAAAAGCTTATGACTGAAGAGCAAATAATGTTCTCATATTCTTAATAAAACTACCTTGGCTGAAATACAAGTGACTTAATTGAATATTATATCTCCAATTTTTTAAATATTTTATAAATTCCCCTGCTTGCAAAACAATACTAGGGACGATAGATTATGATAGAAACAAATATCTAATCTCATTAAAACACACCTTAAGAGTATAATCAGCCTTTTTTGTCTCTAGAAAAACATGGTTTGATTAACAATAATTAAACAAGACCTTGCAGAAGACCTATTTTTAAATCCAAAAATAGCCCAAAGAATTTTTCTTCTTATTTTTCATAGACTCAAATGTCTTACAGATGAATTTACTAATTTTCACTCTTAGTTTACTACAACCAAGGGATAAGGTTTCTTAAATCTAGTCTTGAACCAATTCAATTTTATATAATATATAATTTCTCAGCCTTCTCATACCATCAGGATAGAATGGGCTATTCCTTTCTAAAGCCTTGTGATTCTAAAGCCCCTTGGTCAATGGAGAAGATTGTCTCATTGTAAATCAGCAGAAACGAAACATGTTACCATCTCTACTATGTCTTTTGTCATTACTGGAAGTGGAATCCAGGTTAGACTTACTTAGAATAACTTTATTGTCTCTTTGAATGTACACTAATCAGCATACATTAAAATGAAATTACATTGCATACAGCTCTCAAAGGTCTCCACCTCTAATGTAAACATAAATATGACAAGATAAATATATAAATACAAAATTATGCCTGTGCCCACATTTATTATATAACATAAAGAAACAACACAGTCTAGGTTGGATTTATACATGTACATGTCAAGAGAAACAAATCTTGCAAGATGGATGGCATAGGAAACAGAGCTGTTACAGAATCTGGAAGTCCTGTTAGAAATACTTTGAAATCTCTTCCAAAAGGGGAGAAACAGAAACAGACCGTAAAGTGGGTGTGGGGGGTCTCTAACAATGCTTTGAGCGCTAAGCACATAGCGCTTATAAACAGTATCCTGAATAACAGGAAGTGAGCTTCCTATAATCTTCTCGGCTGTCCTTATCACTCTCTGAATGGACTTTCTATCTGAGGCACTGCTGCAACCAAACCAAACAGTGATGTAGTTTGTTAAAATGCTCTCAATTATGCCTCTGTAAAAAGTGGCCAGGACAGAAGGAGAAAAATGTGTTCGCCTCATCCAATGCAGGAAATGCAGACACTGTTTTGCACGCTTCATTAAGGACAATGTGTGTATTCAGGCAGATATACAGATCTTTGTTATCCAAAAATCTTGTAGAACTGATAAGATATAGTGTAAGAAATAAAAACAGGTCAGGTAAAGAAATTGATGAGAAAGGAGGCTACTACAGAAACATGGATGACTTAAAAGTTGCATGAATGACCCTGAAGAGATTCCAAGATTTGTGTAGTCTAGAGCAGCAAGTGATGCAAAGCACACATTGAACTATAATACTGATAGCATTTTTGAAGATCATCAAGCTTTCATCCTTTGCTTTTCCTCAAAGCAAATTTTCACCACATCATCTTGGGTGAAGAGCCTCTTGAAATAAAGTCAGCTAGTCCAGGATAAGATGCTTGCCATAAACCCATCAATGCAAAGTTAAATTTCAGTGTGAAATCAATATAAAGTAATGATGTTTTCTCAATGCTAATTCAAAAAACTTAGGAAACAAATTCTCCTTACTTGTGAGACAATCTCATCACTGAAAGAGGCAAAGGCAAAACTAAATATGCATTGAGAACAGATATCCTCCTAAAAGCTAACAAACTGGGAATCAAGATGTTGAGCTTACAATATAAACCCATCAGCTGGAAAATCTGGTGCTTGTAGTTCATTATTTCTGGAAGATAGTACATTGGAAAGCCAGTCTCTTTAAATGTTAACTTAAAGAAATGTGCAATCTTCCTGATAGATCCAAAGTTTGCCTAAGCCGCTTTACTTTTTAGTTGTCTTGGTAAGACTAGAACTAGTTTACAGTTTAGACTAAGTAACTGGTTGCTTAAATAATGTTGAAAAAATCATAATTAGTTAGAACCCAATAAACCATAAAATAGGGTTTAACAAATCATAAGGCCTGACATTGTAAAATCAAGACTAAAAAAGCATTAAGGTTCAGCCAGTTTTCTGAAGCTGCAGTTCTTAAACATAGTTTTTAAGCACTTTAGAATAATAGTGAAATTTACTTCCAAAGAAATACACACACGAATGGGGCTAGGAAGGGGAAATGATGCTGATAGTACAGTACCATCTTTAATCTAGAGACAGCAGATTGATCATGAGAATTAGCCAAAATGCTCAAAGAAAGGTCCTAGTATATTCAATTATTATAAGATGCTAAGAATTGTTTTCACCAAACCCATTCTGTCCATTTTCGGTACAAAGAAAACTTGTTACAGCTCCATTTCATTCTTTGACATTCCTATATGCTTTAACTCAGCACCAGTAGCTCCATATGCCATTTCTATGGATGGAGATACAGAACAAATTTCGCAGGGTGCAAAATTCTTGCTGTTGGGAGGATTTCCTTGTAGATTTCTCCCACTATTCTAAACTTTTAATTTTTTAACAGAATAAGAGTTGTAATTAAGACCACGCATGTCTTCAGTAAAATGTCCTGCTCAAGCAGGACACCCTGTAGCATTCCAGACAAGTGGCTGTCCATTCTCTTCTTAAAAGCCTCCAGTGATGGGAGCACCCACAGCTTCTGAAGGCAAGCCATTCCACTGGTTAATTGGTTTCACTTTTAGGAAATTTCTCCTTAGTTCTAGGTTGCTTCTCTCCTTGATTAGTTTCCATCCATTGATTCTCGTCTTGCCTTCTGGTGCTTTGGAAAATAGATTGACCCCCTCTGGCAGCCTCTCAAATATTGGAACACTGTTTTCATGTCACTCATAGCCCTTTTCACTAGATTAGACAAACCCAATCCCTGCAATTGTTCTTCATATGTTTTAGCCTCCACTCTTGTAATCATCCTTGTTGCTCTTTTCTGCACTCTTTCCAAAGTCTTTACATCCTTTTTATAATATAGTGACCAAAATTGGATGCAGTATTCCAAGTATGGTCTTACTAAAGCCTTATAAAGTGGTACTAATACTTCATGTGGTTTTGATTCTATCCCTCCGTTAATGCAACATAGCATTGTGTTGGCTTCTTTGGCTGCTGCTGCACACTGCTGTATATAATGACTACCAGTATATAATACAATGACAAAGAAAGTAGGTTGGAATATATATTTTCCAAATATAATTCTGTTGAATGTTGTTTATGCAGAATCAGGGCAGAATGGAGATGCTGAATACATTTCTGTATGTTTATAAAATTAAATAATGTACCAAATTATTTCAAAATGGATAGTTCAAATACAATAAAGGGGGTGTGGGCAAAACTAAGACTTCTTTCCGTTCACACATTCTTACCTCTCCATGACCTTTTTCAATATAATATAAAAGGAAGTTCACAGAGTGCTGCAAACCATTATATGTGGAGGAGGATAGCAACTTGTCCCAGACATCACTAATTGCATCAGAGGGAATGTCCAATAAGTCTCCATGATACTTGTGTAACCACATTCCATGAAACAAATAGAACCTGTTTGCTAGATAAGGGAAATAGTGGACCTCTCATAACCCATTGCTTAAGAACCAAATACTAAGAACTTTTGCCTCTGTCAATATTATACCATCTAACTCCTATAAACAAAACCGCAAAGAAAAATAGTATTCCCATTCTGAATATGGTTCCCTCAGCCTGACACAGTTCCTCCTGGAATGTTCTAGCACCGTAATGGCAAACCTATGGCATGGGTGCCCCAGGTGGCATGAAGAGCCCTCTTGCTGGGCACACAAGCTGTCACCCAACTTACGTCCAGCTGAACATGCACATGCGATTGCACATACATGCATGCACAATTACAGAGACCCTTCTGGTCTTCTGGCATCTGCTGTGCATGCGTACGATTGCAGCAGCAAATCCAGCTGGTCTTTGGCATTCTCCTGCTCATGCACACACGATTGCTCATGTGTGAGTGCACATGCAAAATCTGGATGCAAGCGTAGATGGTGCGGTTGCACATGCAGCGCACATGGAAGAGCCACACACAAGTGCGGATGGCACATGCAAAGCACATACTTTTCAGCACTCGGAAAGTAAAAGGTTCGCCACCACTGTTCTAGCATAATGTTGAATGACTTTTGCGGTTTGCCTGTTCAATTTTCAGAGGATGAGAGTAAAGCAAAGACATTCCCTCTTGTTTCACAAGTATAAGAAGATCAATAGTTGGATAATTTATTTGTATGCATAATTTGTAGTAACTCTATCAATACGTAGTATAGCAGCTGTTTGCATAGCATATTTGGTTTTTATGGATTTGGCATCCAGCATCTAAGAACGTTATTATTTTGGTAGTGTACAGAACTATTGCAAAACTACGGTAACAGACTTCCTCCAAAATGGTATGTTAACTTTTCTGATGCCAAGATGTGCATTTGGATGTGCATACACATTTGTATTCAATGGATTTCTCATATAGAGTATCAAATATTCAAGACAACATAGAAACAGCAAGGAAACAAACATACATCTTTGTTTTGGAAATAGTGAACCTGTCTCCAAACAGGTTCATTATTTTCAAAACAAAGTTGCATGCACCACTTTTAATAATCTGGCTCAGCTCATCTATTCAACTGTTCCCAAATTCATAGTCCTTATTGCTCAACAATGCTTAGATATGACAAAAATGGGCAAAGGAACATTCCATTTTCAGGACCGAATTTTACACAGACTTCAACTGTAAGAAATCCTTGTGTGTAGAGTCTGTTAGTTGTTGCTTCTATTCTGCTATTGATAGACATATAGCTTGGAAGTATGGGAATTGAGCTAATATATTTATTGCAATATCAAAACTCTGATAAACTGAAAGAAAAAAACCTCGTCATGGTTTGGAATAGTGTATCCCCCTGATAAAATGCCCTCCAGGAATTTCAGGCTTGACCCAGAGACATGTCAACAACACAGAATTGTTTAGAGGAGGAAAAAAAATACTTATAAATTCTAACACACAAATTTGCTGTGGTGAAATTCTAATGGTAATGAAATAAATATCCTTAAACCTCAGAAAACAAATATCCTTAAATGTACACTTAGCTAATTCACTCAGAAATTTTCTTCCACCAAGGTCAAAATTATTTATTCCTGAGGAAATATGCCTAAATCCAAGCTGTGTATTTAGCATCCATATGCTGATTTATTATTTCAATAAAAATTACCCTTCAGCACAACATGCGAAGCAATTTCCAACATAAAACCCCAAAAAACCTGTTAGCATTCAACAGTCCATATATGGTTTGCATTTTCAGCACCAATGCAGATTTGCTTTTAGATTTTTCTTTGCTTGTTTTTTTTAATTTCATTATTTTACTTGTGAGCCATCTCAGTACTGTACAAATGAGTGGCCAATAAAAATGACATATAGAATATGCACTTATTCTATATAATACCCATTGTAAAATATTTTCAGCACAAATATTGGCACTCTGATTGTTCTTTCCCCACCCATCTGTTCCTTTCCTTGATCAAATTATGATAAAGAAAGCAAAATGCAAAGTGATCCTGTCAATATGCTATACATACATACAGTATGTTCGTCTTTGTAGAGATTTGTTAGTCATGCAAACAAGTAACTTGTGGTAACTTAAAGGACCCTTAAAATACACTTTGGTCACAACTGCTTCCTCACCATAACAGGCATTACATGCCAAGAAATTTAATCCCAGATGACTTTTATTAGGCGCTTCCCATTGTAAAAGAAAACTTCCCAAGAGTTGCAGCTATATAAAAATTATCAAGAAACCCAAACCTAGGTTTTGATATAATAATTCCCATGAAATGTTCAGCAAGAAACTTTAACTAGTAAGCATATTCACAGTGGCATTTCTTTTACAATCCTCCCCCTGTTAACCTTTTCAACAGATATTTCAGGTTTCATGTTACAATCAAATAATAAACATCTGCCTTCTTGGGGATCCTTTAACCAGAATGGTATCTTTGAGGTTGCTGAAAATTCTAATTATAGTAAAGGGATTCAGAATGAGGGCTTTTTAGCATCTATAAGGCATAACAAGGAAGCCTCATTTCCAGGACTGACTTAATATATTGTGTAAAGCCAGCCACTATTATAAATCATAGTTACAACATAATATTCTCCCACCCCAGCCAGTTACATTTTATTTTGTAAGACGTAGTCAAATGAACCATGTGTTAGCATGACTGTCCACTCTTTCAATAAAAGGAGTTTCACAGGTTTATGTAACAGCCTTCTCTAATCACTGTAGTCCAGTATTAGATTATAGTTTTCAAAATTTCTCACCAGAAGGGTTAAGACAACTGCAAAGGATGAGAATTGGGAAAGCTGTCTGAATATCCAACCCTATATAGACATGATCATATGAAATACATCACAGGTAGCCTTAATTCTTTTCAGCTCTCAAATTCTTTCCACAGATTCTCCGGTAAAAACAAAAAACAAAACCCTTCCAGTTCATTCTTTAAATAAAACAAAGAAACCTTCAATTATAGGAGCTACTCAGTTTTGCTATAATCCCAAAGTCTACCAAACACAATCTGGTGTAAGAGACTTGCATGTAAATTACGACATCCTCATTCCTGGCAATTATATCAGGTACAAACCAAGCTCAAAGATCTTCTCTGTAAAAACTCTTAATTATCCCCAAACTTCCTTCACTCTGTGCCTGCCATATAATTTGGATAGGAAGAATGGGTTTATTTTGTTACTAGAAATCTGCAGAATGTACTTCTAAGTTCAAAATCAACATTTTGGTCCTCAGTGTTGTGTCACAAATGAAGATAACAGCCTTGAAAACAAGCTAACAAAAGTTGTAGGTTTGCATATTTTTAACTTGCCTGCTAAAAAAACAACCTACATTACCAGACAGGTTCCAAAAAAGGAAAAACTGCCTCCTCTGAACTGAACCTGGAAATGGAAGCTACAGTACATATCTATTACCGGTAGTAAATTAATAACCTTGGTTTAAAATGTTTTTGCTCAGGAAAAAGACTGTTCCTTGCTAGTTACCAAAAGGATAATCTCCCATCCACCTCCCATCCCTCTGCTTACTTATCTGTACAAAATTGCAGGTTGACTGTAGCAACTAGGCAAGTTGCTAAATACTGGATGGTTACTTATAGAGATAACAGCCAAAATTTTTCACTTTTAACTACTGCTTTTCTAGATCTAGTCTTCCAGGTAGAATCCTATAGATATCTATTCAGATGTAAGCCTAAATACAGACTGTTTATGGTTATAAAAAGCCAAGTTACCTGGGAATTATGAAAGATACGATTGTATACATCTGGTAGGCGCCAACCTGGGGAGAGTTAATGAATCTTCAAAAAAAGATAGACACACAAGGTGTTACTAAATATAGGCTTAATCAGAGCAATAATTAAAGGATGGAGCACATCACCAGTACACGTTCCTTAAAATCTATAAACAAATATCAGCTGTAGTTTATAAAAGGAATGTGTGTCATTATGCTAACTGAAATCTAACTGTACTCTGAAACAATATATTTTGAGGAACATACATTTTAAAAAATGTGATACTATGCAGGCACACATTTTAGAATTCTTAAAAGTTTGAAAAAATGAAAACTCCCTTTCAAATATTTTCTGTGCACTTTTACAGAAGATAAAGCTTACAAATACATGAGCTAGAAATTGTTGAGTCTATAAATTGGAGCAAGCAGAATTAATTCAGAATTAACTAATTAATAGTTGGTTTTGTTTCTTAGAGTACATTTAAACTAGGACACAGAATAATTGAAATTGTATTTATTTTGGTGTCTAGATGGAAAGGAATCCTTATTGCTGCTGAATTATACATAACAAAAACTTTATAATACAAGGCTTATAAAGTTTTTGTTTTACACACAAGTGAAGGCAATTTTGAGATCAGATCAAATCCTTTTCCTAAATAAACATTTATGAGAGACATTTGCCTTGGTTTTCTTTCGTTTTTACCATCTGCAATGTATAATTCTTGACTTTCTCTTCAATGGTTAACTACAAACCACCTGCCCCACAGATTAAATATAATACTCTCAAAAGACCTGGCATACCAGAACTTTTTTTTGGAGCACAGAAGCAGAGTTATTAAACAAAACATCCAAAGAATTGAATGGCTTAATAATCACTCAGTTGAGGTTACAGCAGCATGAGTATCACTAAATATAAGATGCAACTTTATGAACTTGTCCTCAGTGAAGTTCCAATCAACATCTAGCAGAGGCAGGTATCCTTTCAAGACAAAAAAAGTTTCTTCTCTATTCTGCAGATCTTTAAGATATGTTTGTGACTACACTGGCTGAGGATGAGAGAACTATAGCCAATTGTATTTTGGGGGACACTAGATTGGAAAGATATTATACCAAGAGGCTACAAAGCTCCAGGGGGAAAAAGAAACTGGCCATCTTTACATAAAAAAAAGAATATGAAACACTTTATCAAAAATGCATGCTCTTTTGTGAATTAATAACTATAGGCTGAAATCACAATACCTGTTGATGCCAGTCCTTGACTTGGAGTGTCTCTTAGGTCAGCTATATCAGCTTTAGGTAACCCAAGCTCTTCTCTGCAGCATTTCCATACCTGTGGTCCACTCTCTCCAGAGAAATCCACCTGCTCTTACTGTACTCCTCCTCCTTTTGACTTTGCTTTATAAGTGCCCTTTCAAAAAGATGGCTGTTCTACTTCTGCTTTTTTCCCCCTCTCTTTGATCTGTTTTATCAACTTTGCCTTTTATATTGGTAAGGCCCTTGAAAGAATTAAGCCCAAAACAATCCCGAGATCCTTTTAATCAAAAAAACTGAAAACAAAGTAGGATGGTGCGTTTGTTTATTCATCTAAATGAGGCCACCAAAGAGGAAATAACTCCACATTAAAATTGAAAACATCCTTCTAAGATGTGCGCAGAAACAACAACAACAACAAAAGCCTTCACGATCTTTAAGGAGTTTAACAGGTTGGGGGGTGGGTGGGGAATTAATTAGGACCCCTATGCGTGGAGGCAATCGCAGGATCTTCCAAATAGGAAACAAAAAATCGAAAGTCACAAGTTCAGGCCAAGTTTTGTTTAGGTTTCTAAATGCTGATGCAGGATTAATCAACACGCTTGGTTCCCCCAAACTCCCAAGTCACCCTTCGTTTGCTCTTCACTTTCCCTGCGTCACCAGGCGTTCAGCACCATTCTGGAGGTTCAGCCTATTTTCCCCGGGAACTCCCGAATCCACCTGAATAGTCCTCCGAAGCCGAGAAGACCATTCGTTAAAACCGAACCATAGTCAACTCATGTATTATTGGCGGGATAGAAATGGAAGGGAAGGGAAGGGAAAGGCAAGGCAAGGCAAGGCAAGGCAAGGGCGGATTTACACCGATCCACATGATTTTCCAATGGAATCCACACCCCACCCCGCACCTCGGGAAACGCGCATTGGTGCCAAACGGCTTCTTACATGTGACCGAGGCCCTCAGCACGTGCAAACACAGGGCTAATAATGTAACGAGCAACTCCTGTTTATTAAGCCATTTCCTGTCTCTTATAACCGCCTCGCAACTGTGAAACGAAGGCAAATCAACACAACACAGTTTCTTTAAAAAGGAGGAGGGGGGGGGGAGAGAGAAAGCTTTGCTCCAAATCCGAATTCCCCTCTCCAGATTCTTTCTTCAGAAGTGAAGCCTACAAGCCTAAATTGAAACGTCTCCGGGAAAAACAGCGATTCCTGTCTAGCTCTGTAGCAAATCAACCCCAGACAGCCCCTCCTCGACACACGGAAACGCTCCACAATGAGCCACACTGCTACGGTTCTCTCCGCCGCCTTCGCCTCCCCGCGTCTGACATTAAAAGCCTCGCTTTGGCACAGTGCAAGCCGCCATCCGTTCCTGACGTCTGTAAACTGGTTGATAAACGAAATATTCACTTACCGCCTACCAAACCGTCCCTTTTGTTTGCTGTTTTCCTCTCGGTGCAATCGGAGGGGCCGCGTTTTCTTGACAATTAAGCTTTCAAACCGCCTTGTTTATTTCCCCAAATTGAAGTTGTTGTTTTCCGAAGCGAAGGGCTGAGCTGGACGCTGCGCTGCGATCTGCTGAGTTGTAATATGAGTTTCCTGGAATTACTCACTCACAGGATTCTTTTCATTCATAAAAACACAGTCATACAATGACATCATTCTTTCCCCTCCCTCCCCATCTTGGTGAAGGGCACAGACTGAAGAATGGTGAAAGGAAGCTGCCATCTTGGTACTGGGCATTTATTTTTAAAGGGACCATACCCAAATGCTCTGCAGTTGGTAGCTAGCCTTCAGAATCCAATGCTTTGAATACAGATAGATATTATTTCTGTACAAAAAATAAAACGCTGAAGAATGAGCAGATAAAAATGTTAACCTAAGCTACCAAAACTATATATACATTTTGTTTGTATGGAGAGGTGTCAATTTTTAACTAGCCTTACATCCCACTGCAGAGCAAGGAACTTGTCACATAGCATACAAAATCCCTTCAGGAGGCTGATCTTTGCTGGAACTATCCGGTTCAGGTCACATACACAATGTAGTCTCTTGCATTTGCCTTCATCGTTTTTCATGTTAAGCCTTCCAAATCCATTACTGGGCAGAAAATCAATTGGTAGATCTCATGCTGCTGTTGAACCATTGGACCCTTCTGAACAGATTCTTCAGAGCGATGCCTTTCCCATGCTTTGAACGGCAAAAAGAAAATGTTATTGGCCATCCTCACTTCTTTCAGCGACAGGCATGTTCACTGTAGTGCCACAATTCATTTTTACAGGTAGTCCTTGACTTGAGACTATATTTGGGGTTGGAATTTCCTTTGCTAAGCAATGCAGTCAACAAAATGAGACATCATGTGACTGCAGCATTTAGTGATGACAATCATGGCACTCCCTGATGCTGTCATTAAGAGAATGCAACCAGTCGTTAGCTGAGGATCCATCCCAAGCTTCTGTAAAATTACCTCCACCTCCTCCCACCTTCTTATCTCCCCACCCCACCAGCATTTCTGACCTTTTTGGCTGCCTTTGCAGGAAAGCAAGCAGTCCCACAACTTCATACTTCTAGGGTTGCTTGTCATGTCCTGCAAAGAAAAGTAAAGAAAAAGAAGCAAATAGCAGCACTAGAATCACAGTGCACAGCCTCACCCCTCAAAGGACTTCCTGCAGAGCCTCATGAAGAGTTTGTGAAGCTTCGCAGGTACACATCCAATACAAACTGCAGAGTGCACACAGTGCCTCTGGGAAGGCTGTGCATCATTATGGACATCTCTGCTGCTACCCCAAAGAATATCTCCCCACATTTGCCTGGGGAGCCACCACTGGCTCCCTGGCCTCACCCAGTGATTGAGAGTACCACACCTCACCATCCTGCAGCCTTTTCCTAGCCAGGCCTGGCAAGCTCCATTTGGCAGCCCAGGGACTGGCACACTACTGTACTCACTGTATGCATCTCAGGATTGGGGCCTCATCCAGCTCTTGGATCCTGGGCCAGCATAGGAGGAAGAAAGCAGTGAAGGTGAGTGAAGGCAACGATCGTGGCAGCAGGGGAAGGAGGCAGTGCAGGGCTCCCAAAAGGCAGATGGAGGAATTGAAATGCCTGTGTAGAGGAGGATAGGCAGATGGGGTCATTGAAACACCCCTGTGGTTGTAAGTGCAAGTGGGATATTACCACTGTAATATTGGGCACTGGTCCTAAGTCCTTATTTAGTGCTGTTAACACTGAATGATTGCTGAAGGAATGGTCACAAGTCAAGGATTATCTGTATATAAGACTCAGTGAAGATTTTGTTATATTTGCTTTCATTATACAGTTGTTATTATTAT
>JAEANM010011715.1:0-15139 GCA_017656035.1 Myanophis thanlyinensis | reverse complement strand
CTTCAAACAGATGATTTACGCTGTTTGAAAGGCTCTAACAGTATCACGGGGCAGACGTTCATTAAGAACGTCCTCGAGGCAAACGTTACCAAAACAGGAAGTCCTAATAAGAATACTTTCTGTAAGTACTAGAGAAACTGTCTGCACCTGCAAATTGTTTATATTGGATTGTAGCAACAGAGAGTGGAAACACTGTGACTTTTTAAACATTATATCTCTCTTGAATTCTACATGGATTCTAAACAAACTGAGAAGATTAAAGCTGAAAAACAGCAGAGAGTTGCTCCCAGACTAAGTGGAAAATATTTTTAATTTTCCCTTTTTGTGACCTGTAAACTCTGGCAGTACACATTGGCTCTGTTGGGCCTTTGTGGATTACAAATATGTTTCTATTTGGAAGAAACTTTTTGAAGTTGACCACAGATAAATGGATTTTTTGGATTATAACAGCAAAGAATGTGAAGCTGCCTGGAATGTGGGCCCAGAGTATAAATTACAGGGATTTGCCTGTTGTTCAATTAGTTCCAGTTGAGTCAATAAATGCTGTTATATCTATACTGGTCTGTTCTTGCCTACTGCAGCTCGCTACACAATAGCATAATTGCACAAGTGGCTCAAATTATGTGACTCACATCAATTACATCAATAACATTCCAAGAAAGAATTGGGAGAAAAAGGAGATACCCAAGGAATGGGATAGCTGGCCAAAGAAATAAACAATCAAGAGGAGGAAAGAAAAGGACATTTTGGCAGTAGACTATTTCTGGTAAACTTTGTAAGTTGGGTATAGTGGTGTGTTATTTATTATTGGTTACTTCTTTTAAATATTTTATCCCATAAGAGAACTAGAAATGGAAAGTAATTGAAATTTAAGCAAAGCAGGGAGGAAAAAATGCCTCTGTTCCTTCATCATCAACATCATCAACTGCATCTAGCCCAGCAAGTCAATGATCACTTGATAGTATGTTGCAGCAGGATAAACTGAATAATATCCAGACAGAAATGAAATAAATGTTTCAACAAATACAGGATGGTATATCAAAGAGTTATGATGACATGAAAGAAAAAATGCAAAAGATGGATAAAATGGATAACATTCAGCAAATAATAACTAAAAATGATCAACAGATCCAAAAACTAGAAGAGAAGGCATAACAACAGAGAAAAAAGTTGAAGAGATGGCCAGCAGATTCACCCATACAGATAAGAATTTAGAGAAAACTATGATTACTCTGGAGAAGGATAAAGCAAAATACTTTCTGAGATTCTAGAACATTGAGGAAAAAATGACAAGAAAATGACGGAACTCTTGGTAGAAGCCTTGGAGGTATATAAAGACAAAATGTTTGGTGGAATGGATGAAATCTTCAGAATACACACAAGTTATGCAAGAAGGAACAAGCTTCCCAGAGAGATGCACATGAGATTTACAAAAAAGATAATAAAGGCGGCAATTCTCCAAAGAGCAAGAGATGAACCATTGAAATATAAAGGGAGATAGTAGTTTTGAAACAGATACCAAAAGAGTATAAGGAGACAATACATAAGGAGACAATACCAATTTCTGATGAGACAACTAATCAAATATGAAGTAAGTTGATCAGATAGTTGATACTGAGGGAATTTTGGTGACTTGGATGCAACAAAGACACAGATTGGATACAATAGAGAAAGCAGAACAGTTTTATGACCTGCATTTTAGGTCATATGAGGAGGAAGAAAAGAGAGGAAAAAGAGGACAAAAGACAAAAGGAACCACTAATGGAGGGGAGTATACAAGAGGGAAAAGAAATAGAACAAAAGAAAAGGGCAGAACAGGAAGGAGCTAAATCTAAAGATCAGAGATGAATAAGAGCAATTAGAACAATAAAACCTATCTACATGTAAATGATGGAAGAAGAAATAAAAATGATCAATCAATATAAATGGACTGAATTCTTCTATGAAAAGAACTTTTAATAAATTAAATGAAATGAAAGTTAGACCTAATTTGCCTTCAGGTGGTTCATATTAAAAAATAACACAATAAATTATTGAACTACCCTAAAATCGGGAAATTATACTCTTCTTTAGCACAGCAAAAGAAAAGGGGTGTAGCTTTATATATTAAAGAAACAATAAAGGCCAGACAAATCTTTTCAGATGAAGATGGGAGGATATTGATGGTAAAGATAACAATGAATTACAAAAAAATACTTTTGATAGCAATCTACGCACCAAATAATAAACAAGAAGAGTTTTATGGAAAACTCCACAAAAAATTGTAGAATTAGAATATGAACATATTTGTATGGTGGGAGACTTTAACACAATTGTAGATGCTAAACTTAACTATAAAAGTAGCAAACAGCTAAAAAAGCTAGGAAAATATTTGCAAAAACCATTTTTTTAATGATGGAAGAAATAAGCACTCACGATGCATGGTGGGAAACACACTCCAAGAAAAATCAATACTCATTCTATTCAAATAGACATAAGTCTTGTTCAAGAATAGATATGATATGGATGTTATCTGACTTGAAAGCAAATGTGCAAGAAATAGAAATAGAAACAAGTCTCTGGGCAGATCGTAATCAAGTAAAAGTTATTTGAAAAGGACAAAAGAGAAATCCAAGATGGACATTGAATCAAACAATATTAAAAAATGAGGAATTTATACAGTCTATGGAAAAAAATGGACTTCTTTTTTAAGGAGAATAGGAAAGGAGAGAGCTCACTACAAAATGTATGGGATACTGCTAAAGTATATATTCGAGGATTGGTTATAATGGATATAGGGAAGAAAAATAAAATCAAAAGACATTAGAGGAAGAAATAAAAGACTAGAATTAGAACTACAGAAAGAACCACAAAACAGAATTTGAAAAATAAAATGGAATTAATAAAACATGAATTGAATATATTAGGAAAAAAAAACTTGACTTATAAAATTAAAAGGGCTACACCAGTGGTGCAATTCAACCGGCTTCACTATTGGCTCAGTGTGCGCGCATGGATGCGCACCAACTATGCTGCCGCACAGCACTTTAAACTGCAAATTTTCCATTCTGGAGGCTTCCCAGTTGATTGAGAAGGCTGTAGGGGCATGCAGAACAGCTGTTCTGTGTGACTCAGTTGAGTAAAAAACTAAAAAATTGAAGGGAATATAAAGAAGAAAAGAGCAGGGGCGGGTAACCAGGGCCAGAGTTTCAGTGAAGCAGGCCGACCAGGCAACCCCCACAAAACGTATTTCAAGATCCAAAAGGACATTTGAATATAGGGTGTGTGTGTTCCATTATATTGTGCAGGCTGTTTTAAAAAGTAGATTTTAGGGCTATGTAGAATCTTGACATATTTCACATTCAAGGTCACTGAGAGGCTGAAGGGGGAGTTAGAAGCGGCACCTGCTTATCTTGTTTACATTCCTTTCAAGTTATTTCTCATGAGAGCTTTCTTGCTTCTGCATGGGAAGTGTTTGAGAAGTCATTGGACTCCTCTTTGAAGTAGTTGGACAATAATTGGCATGTGATAATTAATGGGGTGGAACTTTGAGTTTAACTTGGGTGTTGGAATCCCAGAAGCTTTAGATTCGGGATTCAACAGATCGTACCAAGACAACGTTTTTCAAATAAAATCTTATTCTTTGAACTTTCATTTTCTGGAATTCTGATTGAGTTGAAGATGTTGTGTGGAACCCTGACAAGAGAGCACAGAAAACTCCAAGCTTTGGCAATTGCACACAAGGCTCCACAAATTCAATGCTTGTTCCCAGAAAATGCCCCTCCCATCAGCACCTCCTTATCTCTCAGTCTCCAGGTGTGCCTTGTGAAAGGGGGCTGGGCACTATCATAGACTGCTCAACCTGCGTTGATCTCGCTGTCTCTCTTCCCTCCTTGCTCTCGGATGGGGGGGGGTAGTCCTTGCTCTTCTCCTGAGTTTTCCCGGTCTGCAGACCATACTAATTCAGGAGACAGCCTTGCCTAGACTGACACTGCCCTTCCCCAGTTTCCACCAAGGCCAGTGGAGTTGCAAATACATTGTTGCATGTACTGTACATTTATACAAAGAGGTTTACCTAGATTTATTTATTTATTAATTTTCATACATTTCTATACCGCCCCCCTCCCTAGGGACTCAGGACAGTGCACAGCCGTTTAAAAAGAGATACATAAAAAAGTTAAAAAACAGTTTAAGAAAAAATTAAATCCAGGCCCACATTATAAAATAAATTTAATTTTTTAAATAGGTCATTTAAGAATTTAAGAACAAATTTAAGACCCCGTTAAGTATTAGGCCAGACCAGCTTGCTGAAATAAGTGGGTTTTTAATGCACGAGCAGAAGGTCTGCAGATCTGCAATGGTCCGAATCTCCGGGGGCAACTCGTTCCACAGGGAGGGTGCAGCCAGAGAGAAGCCTTCGGGGATGTCAGATGACATCGTCCCGACATTGGAACCCCGAGGAGGCCCACCCTGTGGGAACGCACCTGTTGGCTGGAGGCTGATGGTGGCAACATGCAGTCCCGTAAGTACCCGGGTCCTAAGCCATGGAGCGCTTTAAAGGTGATCACCAACAACTTGAATCGCACCTGATGACATTCTCATATACGCTGAAACCATGAAGCTAGTGCGTTCAGTTCTGAATAAACTCAAGCTGCTATACTGTATGCTAAATTATCCAAGTGTGAGTTTCACCAGGACAAGATTGTCTACTGGGCTATCGCATATTGCATGAGGGGATAGAGATGGACCCTGAAAAGGTGCAGACAGTCTTGGAATGGGTGTTTCCCCCTCCCCCCGCACTAAAAAGCAATTACAGAGTTTCCTGGGTTTTGCTATTTTTTATAGTGTGTTTCAATGTGTAACCTTCACGCGTTTTGAATCAGATCTTGCCTTACTTTTTCTGCTATCATTCAAACTTTGTAAAAGTACCTCTTCTCTAATTCAATGGAGTTGGGAGTTTTCTTTCTTGAGTTTTGAACGGAGTCAGGCCTTATTCCTTCATTGAAATCTTTAGGATTAATATATATATATATATATGCTTTTGTACTAATCATAGTCAACCAACTAAATATGTATAGTATACATTGATCTTTCTTTACAGTACATGCACATAATATTACAACTTTGATACAACCCACTGTATGTATATTGTTAAATATAGTTCTCTGATATGATTCCTGTTCTTATTATTTATTTAATTTTTTTTCCGTTTACCTCTGGATTCTTACAATCCTCCCCAGCAGCATCTTTAAGTGATACAAAATTGATGACAGGTATATGATAATATCAACAAAAGCTATAATTATATATCATGATTGTCATGAAAATGTAAGTCTTGGCACTTACACAATGCTATCTTTGTGGACTTGTTATTCCCTCCCACTTAAATCTTCTTTGAGGTTGATTATTTCTTGCTTTTGGATCTTCTCTTTTCTAACTTCCAAAAGCACTTTATCTACATTTTTAGGTAAAGCTTAAACTCATCTTTAGGGCAGCAGATTCAAAGACCTTCATAGTCATGCAATTAAAAATTGGGTTTTTGGCAGCCTGCCTGCATTTATGACCTCAGAGGCATTGCAAAACACCCCTCCCCCAATCTACCTCTTTGGCTGCCAGACAGTGGCAGCAGTACTGGGAATGGGACTGAAATAGAGTCTCAGGGTCTTCAGCAGTCTTAGTCAGCCCCTGACACTAACCCTAAGCATCTACTTGAGACCCAGCCCACTGCTTCCACTGAATATGCTGGAGCCCAATTAAAATGCTGCTTCAAGCCCCATACTGTTCATAAAACCTTAATTTTCCCTACCACTCTGCATTCCACAGAATATGCTGGGGCCCAATTACCTTTGCTGTTTTTTCTCTAGTTGCTAACAATCATGCCCAGCTTACATGAGGCAACTGCCAGCCATGTCAGGCCTTTTTACTGAGGCCACTTCATGCCATTCTCTAAGATAGAGTCCCATTCTTACAATCCTTTGAAAGCCTCCTTTCCCAATTTGCAGGAAACAGCACTCCTATGCTCCTTACTTGGAATTACATCTGGTTAATGACTTGTAATTCTCGCTTAACAACCACACAGGGGTACTGGGTTGCAGTTGTTGAGTCAAGCAGTCACATGACATCTTGTTTTAACAACTGCTTCACTCAACAACCAAAATTCTGGTACCAGTTGTGGTCATAAGCCAATAACTACCTGTACTGTCAATCCTTAATAAATCAGAACATTTACTTTAATTTGCTTTGATGCACTGGTCTCACAGTTATTGATAGCAAATATCAAAATATTTTTCTCCATGGCTGCCTCTGCCCATGTGACTTCTGCATCACAGAGGATGCATGACATGTCCTATTGTATTAGAGTTTATATGGGGATTATGTGATATGTTAATTAGGGTCCTTATAAAACAAACCCAGGCAAATCTGCCTTTTCCTGGCAGATTACAACAGCACAATTACTGTACTATAATTCCATACACCAGTAACTGCTATGACAAACAGCAAATGTCCAATAGAAATGCAATCTATTCATAACCTTAAGATTTTTCTTCTTTCTTTCCTTCTGCTATTCTGGTTTTCATGTATTATGGGGAAATTGATATATTTTTATGTATTAAAGCTGGTCTACAACTTTGATGAAGTTTATGTTACTACTCTCAGAATCACTTCTGACCATTTAAAAATGAGAAGCAATTAGAATTTTAGCAATCCAAGGTTGTCTGTCTTCCCCATTAGACCATTTAAACATTGCTTTGGCAAAAACAGGGTCTGCTTCAATAAATATTGCATTTTTCATTGCATGAGAAATGATCTTAGGTAATGGAAAAAAGTTCAAAATACTGGAACTCTTGGGGAAAATTGTAAGAAAATAAAAATATTTTTTTTCAGTCAAAGTTAATTTTCCAATTTAATCTACAGTTCTGGGCTTTCCTAGTGATAGGTCATCGAAATACTAAAGACTACTGACATTGCTTTAAGGAATCAGCCAACATCAACTAGATGCTTAGTGTTTATGACTAATCAATATACAATGTATAGTATCAAATAACTATTGATTTAAAGCTGAAAAATATACACTGAATTATAAATAAAAGATAAACATTTTAATTTGCACTACAGAAAAATGCAATGCCAAAATAATAAAACTACTTAATGTTTCTGGTTCAAATAAACTTGCTATTTTGAAGAGATCAAGTGTTCTGCAAATTAAATTGTACATTAATACAGTAATACTGTAAGAAGTGTCCCTCAGTGAATTTATGGAGAAAGCATGTATTTATTTATTTTTTGTTTTTGATAAATTAGGTTTGAAGACAGACAACAAATTTCATCTTGACTGATGACTTTCATATATGTTGAGTTACATACATGACATAATGTTGACTTTTATTATTTTCAAACAAAATTCATGCTTATTTCAAGGCAAATAGCAAAGTCTAAACAAAGTATAAATTTAGTTCAGGACAACTTAGATAATCTTTATATTTCTTTCTTTATAAATAGAAGTCATGCATGTATCAATTTCTGCTCAAAGTCACGCTGAAAGCACATTTACCAGATATATGAATGAAGTAAAATGTTGAATCCAAATTTGTTTAAATATTTAAGTATAAGATTTTCAATGCAATAATTTGGATCTGCATTTTATGATTATAATATATATGCTCAAGATTTCACAACCATCTTTTATGGAGGGATAAGGCCAGAATCAACATCATATATTTCTATGTAAACATATGAATGATTGCAGCAAGAAAGATATAAAGATGTGGTAAAAAAATAAAGCGACCGACTAAAAGTTAGCAAATGCAAAGCTCTACTACTTCTATTAATTTGGATAAATTTGTGTATTTAGTAATTCTCAAGTGTATATGTTTGTCATAATACCATAATGATCAGTGGTGAAATTCATTTTTTTTTTACTACCGGTTCTGTGGGTGTGGCCACAAGATTAAACATCACCAAGCACAGAATTAAACTTCACCACTTCACAATGTAATATGGAGAGGCAGTTTCTGTGAGCAAGGCAATAAAGATTAGGCTAGAAACAACTGCTTTATTTACAGGATTAACCATGTAAAGTTAATCTTTAACTGGTTCTATAGAACCGGTGCGAACTGGCTGAATTTCACCTCTGATAGTGATGCAATCTGAAATATTTGCTAGAATTAAATGAATAATTAAATGTCTGCTAATTTAACATATTGATTTATATATACTGTGTATCTAGATTGAAAAGTCATTTAGTAAAACAGTATCTAAAATATTCATATGGCATCATATCTGAAAATGGCGGATGTAAGTTATTACTACACTTTAAGTTAAATGATTTGAATAGAAAGTGTCAGATCCCCACCGTGAATCTGCCATTCTCCGGGGAGGGGGAAAGGGGATCTTCAATGCATTACTTAGTCTATTGCTTTCTTCTTCACACTATGTAACCTTTCACTTTATAAGCTTTATCCTGGCTCCAAGGTGCTCTAACATATTCACACCTTTTGGGGAATGTGAAAGGAGGGAGGGCCATATGGGTTGTATCAGTTTGAGAGCACAGGAGATGACCTTGGGAATGTCCCATTATTATATTCTCAAGACGGGGGTTACCAAAACACATCCACACCTGCGGATTGGTTGAATCCACATCAGACAGAAGGGAGGGGTTGGGTTCCTAAATCCTTTATCTTAACTTATTTGTTGAAGGGAACTCAGATTCTGCTTTCCTTTGTCTGATTATCACTTCTATCCAATAAAAGGTTCCTTTTGAAATATCACCATTTCAAGAGTTTTTACTTTCTTGGAAAGGGAGGAGAGGTTGGACCTTACAGAAAGTCTGAAGAAAAATAGTAATACCTATATTCACCAAGAGTTCCATCATCTTCTTTCATAGGTTGTATTTCTGGATCACCATGTGCATCTTCTTTTTCTTTCACTAAAATATGCAAATTGGACCTTTAAAGATGCCATTCATAGAATTTAAACATGCATTAGAACAGCCCACTGCAATCTATGAGACAATGTAACCTTGGCTTTCTTTAATACATAACTAAATTATAAATTGGCACAGAAGATTGAGACTGAAGATACACATATATGTCTGCCTGTCTCAGTTCTAAAATATTTCATACCAGAAAACATATTCCACAAAAAGACCAAAACTAGTCTTAGTAAAAAATAAAGCTATAATAGAATCTTGCCAGTCCAATATTGTTTGCCTTTTCCTTTTCCTTATAACCAGGGAGACACAAGGAAAGCCAGCCTAAGCCTCTCTGTAATACTTTCCCTTCATCTTTGGCTCAAAGCATACTTCTGCACCTGCTGTTATCTTAAAACTTTCTGAACATTATCTTCATAGCTCCAAACATACAGCAAATAGCAATTGTATTGCTGGCACATTAAATTAGGCATTCTTAACTTTCACAATTTTTATACTCCTACTGGAAATTGGGGCAATAGTTGGCTATAATTGGATTGTTCAGAGTGGGTGCTTCAGATTTCCTTTTTTAAAATCCCATTGTGTGTTGATCCTTCTCTTGGTACATTTTAAAATGTTATAGCTGGTCAGATAAACAACAGTTGTGATTTTGAAACCATATTGAAAAAAATTGGATATTAATCTAAGCCAAAACCAATAAACTATATACAGTCTATATAGTTAATATAACTATAACTATAGTTATATAACTATAGTTTATATAACTATATATATAAACTATATACAGTCACTAAGTAACTGTCGCTAAGTAACAAGGTTGTAAAGCTTTACATGTAAAGCATCACATTGCTTAGTCCGGGTTACCATTCTTAAATGAGGACTATGTGGGCCATTAAGTGACTTCATGTGATTATGATTTCCGATTTCCTACTGGCTTTACCATTGCTTTGCTCAGAACAGCAGTCATTTGACTGTGATGGTCAGAACTCCCAAAAACTGCCCTAAGTCCCCCCTTTAACTGCCATTATAACTTTGAGCAGTTGTTGAATGAATGGTTATAGCCTGAACACTACTGGTAGTAAATACTTACAGGTTTACTTCTTATATTTTGAATCTTAGCAGCAGTAGTAGAAATATTATATTTAAATGAAAATGAACATTTTATTTTTTAAAGATTAAATCAGTAGACTCAAGACTTACCTGGGTATTTTCCACCTTTATTTCGCCTTATGAAACAAATAATGAGTAAAATCAAGATGAGAAGAGCAACTGCACACATAAGACCAATGAACCATCCTTGAGTGGCAATGTCAACCTGCCGACTTGCCTTTGCTAAGAATAAAAAGAGGCATTTATTTGTACCAGTTTTGTATTCTTATGAATTAATTTACATCATAATTAGAAACAATATATTTTGGTCTTTTAAAAACATTTGACAATTTTTAGTATTGTTGAACTTTAGATATTTGCATTTTAAAATACTAAATGTGTAAAAATGAGTATTCTCTCCTCTTTTACATTTAAAGATTTGTGGCAGTGGTTTGGGAATTGTCTTTATTGTACAACTAATTATCCTGGAAACATTCCTCACACATTTTTAAAGGAGCTCTCTCTGTGCACTAAATATGTTTATAAAGTTAAGTTTCCTATCTTTTTCCTCAGAAGTCCTCAGAAGTTTAGGAGCAATTTTCTTCATTTAGAAGAACCAGTTGCATTGAATTTATGTTCATGTAAAAGAATACAATAGAATTTCTAATATAGTTATAATATTTATGAATTGTTCAAATGTATGCATTTGGAAAAGGTTAACATATCTTTATAGATATAAAGAGAACAAAATGGTTTTTTAAAAAACTAATTTTAAATAGCATAATATGAACAAATAATGTTTAATGGGTTAGAGCAATTTAAGCTTTTGAAACATGCAGTTATTTGATATTAAAAATACAGTGTCAAGAATTAAAGGAAGACATGTACCTTTCACATTAAAATACAGTATGCAATGCCATGCCAACTATGCAAAACAGTACATGCTTAACACATACTAATATATAAGCTATGATAACAACTTACTTATACAGTTTCCAGCATTTTATTTCTGTATATTCTGGTAAAGGCGTATACAGTTCTATAAGCCACTACTGTATATTTAAATTGCATAATTATGTGTAATTGCACTACATATAGTCTGCTTCAAGTGTATTTTTCTCTCTGAAAAATACAAAAGCTGCTAATACAGGCAAGTCATATGAATTTATTCTATTGTACTTACTTAAAATCAAATCATTACTAAAGTAATTATTAAACATAAATCTTTTCAGAAGCCATAGAATGGATCTTGAGCAACTAAGCAACCTTTTGATCTTTTTCCTGTTTATTTCTAGTTAGAAATAACTGGAGAGTTAGGTAAATAGCTGTTGGTTTAGATCCAGAATCAGAGTTGAACGCTGAATGAAAAAATTCTACCATCCTAGAGAAATAGGACTGATTCCTACTGATTCTTTCATATTAGTCAATCTCCTCTGCCACCATTTATCTTCCTTTGGTATAATAATATGGTTTGACTAGAGAAAGAATGACCCATTAAATACTCCTGCCACTTCCATTTTCCAGTTATAAAACTTTTGAAAAAACTCAATTTTCAGAGAAACCATGTCTTTGAGGAAGTCAGGAAGATTCTTGAACTTCTATTTTATTGTTTCACTTTCTTGAGTCTTGAAATATAGCTACAAATTTCAAATTAAAACTAAAAAATGCCTTCCAAAGTCCAGGGTGGGTTAGTTAGATATCAGTCAGTTCCATTCAACAAAGAAAACTTGGCATCCAAATTATTTAAATTTAATTTAAAGGAGCTTGGATTTTATAGACTTTGATGCACACAGAAGTGACAGAAGGCTTTTGTATAACTGAGATACTATTGTATCCTTCCAAGGCAGAGATTTTTGATGGGTTTAGGGAAAAATAAGTTTTTTAAAAATATGCCAAGCCTATTCAAATGTTTAAAAGAATGCCGCCATATTAATTCCAATGTTGGCTTATTGATCCTTGTCACCCAGCCACTCTTTCAAATATCCTCCCTATTTTCCATCCTGTAAGCTGGACATCTGTAACAGTATTGACAGGGTGCAAAGAGTTTGGGGAGTTGTAGTGTCATGCAGAAAAAGGTACCCAACCTTATTAAATAGTATTTCAGGCATAAAAATGCTGTGAGCTAAAGAGGGTTCAGACCCTTTTACCTACAATGACATGTTTCATCTTATACAATTATCTATAAACTATAAGCTTTGGATCTAATCCATTATTTAAAATAATATTTAGATGTTGAATGCAAGGGTTTTTCTCATGCTTCTATTGCAAACAGAAGAAACATTAATTACAGAACAGCATTCTGTACTTCCCTTCACATATCAAACAACCAACATACACTACTATGAGCACATGAGATACCAATCTAAAGTATCATTTAAATTAGGGGTGTTGGACCAATTCTGATGTTACTTTATTTTACAAAATTAAATTTAGACATATAATTCCATTTATAAAAATCAGTGTCCATGCAGTGTGATGCTATGAAATAATGAGTGAATGAAAACATTTCAACACCATGTGCTATAATACACTTTTGTTAATCACATTTTTTTCAGCACAGGTGGGCAACTTGCCAGATGATGCATGCTCTTAATTCAGCTTTCTAGCAACTGTCCTAATTTAGTGACAGAGCAAGAGCCAGACAGAAAGAAGAAAGGGTCAGATATCAAAAATAATAAAATTGAATAGGTAGATAGTCTGACACCCTTGTTTCATCCATAGCTTGCAACTATTAACATACAGTCCTGCAGATTACTCCACAGGTCGTATGACAGATTCTACACTTCATCTTAGCCAAAAGGCTGAGAAGCGATCATATGGCAGAAATAGATTGCTCCCTAATGCTTTATACGTGAAATTGAACAAATGCCATTGAAATATTTCTCAAACAACCTAGGAGTCTTTAAATATTATGTTTCAACAAACAGAATATGCAAAAACTGACATACAAATTGACACAGTAAAGACTGAATAAAATATTCAATAGTATATATACTATATTCAATGAACATTACATTTTGTAGAGGTTTTGGATACCCCACTATTAGAAAAAACTGCTAGTAATGTTTAATTTATTCAGACTTGATAATTTTCAAACATTGTTTTATTTCAGCATGAACAACATACTACATAGAAAAAAATCATGTGAGGATTACAAAGCATCTTTGAAAAGGAGACATGAGAACTATGTCTTTTCTCAAAATGAATGGCATGGATACCCATTATGTTAACAAAAATGAGTTGATGTAGTTCTGAGTTACATCTTTTAAGGAGGCGGAAAAAAGACATTAAAATATGTGAAGAGAACATGACACTATTTTGAAATGCCAGCACTTAACACATCACAATTCTGAATGGAAGGCAGAATTGTATGGTGTGCCTCACCTGGACCTGTCTCAAATACAGCCTCTGAGCTCCTAAAACCAGAAATACCCTCAGCACCAACCCGGACTTTATATGACGTTCCTGGTGTTAATCCTTTTAAGAGAAAGAAGCTCCGAGAACCATTAACATTTTCTTTTTTCAATTCTTCTTTACCTATAAAATTTTTAGGAACACAGCATTTGTATTCATTCATTCATGGTGAGATATCTTGTCACTTTCAGATACTGATCTTTAAAATATTTTTTCTTAAGACAGAGCATTGAGAGTACTATATTCTAAGTATTATTTTATTCTTCATGCTATTCTGCTCAAAACTGCTACGAAGAAGACAAGTGGATAGGATAATAATTTTAAAGCATCTTTTGTGTATTATAATAAACAACACTTTCCATTTATTTTATTACACTTTATATCAATTATGCTTACCAAAAAAGTAAAAAGGAATCACAATTAAAAGGACAGATTCTCAATGAACTTTTATAAACTGTAAGTTTGACTAGGTTCGTTCTTTTCTTTATTAATCACAAAAACAAGCTTCTATTCAGATTGGCTTACAGCATCTTACCTGGAACTGCTAAAAAGCTGAAGTTTTATGCAAAGTTTATGCACTAGGCACCATTTCCTCACATGGAAACTGGCAGATAAGATAAGCAATTATATATAATTTCCTCAGAAAATCACAACTGAAGGAAGACCAAACTACAGATAATCAAAGTCTTCCATTTCAGCATGCCATAGTTAAATGTAGTTTAAAATATATATTGCTTTACATTTGTCTGGTTTAAAAAAATAAAATTAAGTTATTTCAAGAACACAGTAATGGCAAAACTAATATGAAGATATTTGTAAAATCGAATGTACTCTATAGCGAGCAGTTTTGTCTATTGCTAATCAAACCATGCTAGGAAAACTCTATTCATATGTTCCATGTATATTTATTTGAATCGAAAAATACTAGTTTAAAAGGAACAAGCATTCCTTTCACAATCCAAAACCTACGTATGTCTTTCATGGGGCTAATAATCTGCTAATTTACTTCCTGAGCGAAAGAAAGAACTAATTCAATCTGTTTTGTTGTTTCTTTATCATCAAAGTGACTTGTAGAGACAGGCATGCTATGTCAAAAAAGTGTGTTAAAAGTTTTAGTAAGTGCTTTTGGCAGAAATCCTAAGACAATACAAGAAGCCAATGTTCTATACACGGAGTTAAAGACAAGTTATTTTCACAATTTCTGACCCCTTAAATCTGTGCCCTAAAAAGCAGTAATAACTTTAGAAAAGCAAATAAATACTGATTCTTCTTCTATTATTACAATACATTTAAAAGAATTCAATTAAATATCTTCTTACTGCCTGCCACACCATATTCAACATAAATGTTCTCATGAACTGGACCCTCATATTCCCAACTGATATTGGCATAAGTTTCAGCAGCTGCTGCCGTAACATTTTTGATCCCTGGATACACTGGCTGCACTGAATATACAAGAAAAAAAGAGCAAATTATTAAAGGCTGCATGTATTCAACACTGTCCAACTTCATTTATCTGAGTTTCACAAAATAGAATGGGAAAAACAATTATTGTGAATTCCTATGTTTAGAAATTCTTCTTAAACTAATTAATACTTTCTATCTCATTTTAGTTACCAAACATGGTTTTCTTGCAAACAGCATCAAGGAAACAAACTTTCTTTCAGCTCTAAAATGAGTTTATAGATGGAATAAGCCTCTAACGTAATCTGAAATTATGTGTGTGTG
>JAEANM010011714.1:0-15140 GCA_017656035.1 Myanophis thanlyinensis | reverse complement strand
TCTCTCTACCGGGCTTCCGTTGATGACTGGGGTCTGGTATTTCCTTTCCTGTTTTGTACTGAAGTCCACTACCAATTGTTTTGTTTTGCTGACATTAAGAAGGAGTTTGTTTTTCAGACACCAATTCTCTAGGTTCTTGATCTCTTCTAGGTAGGATGTCTCATTGTTGTCAGAGACCAGGCCTACCACAACGGTGTCATCAGCAAACTTGATGATGGCGGTGGAGTTGGTAGTGGCCGTGTATGTGTATAGGGGATACAGTAGGGGGTTCAGGATGCAGCCCTGGGGTGCACCGGTGTTGACAAGAAGCAATGGATTGAAACCAATCAAGGAGAGAAGCAACCTAGAACTAGAAAGAAATTTCCTGACAGAACAATTAATCAGTGGAATAACATGCCTCTGGAAGTTTTAAAGAAGAGATTGGACAACCATTTGTCTGAAATGGTATAGGGTTTCCTGCCTAAGCAGGGTTTTGAACTAGAAGACCTCCAAAGTCCCTTCCAACTCTGTTATTCTAAGATTCTAAGAAGTTTCAATGTATATGCAACAGACCTAATTCACCTTCCAAAATGAGAAAAAAAATAGATCAAACAACCAACCCAGTCTCAAGTTTCAGATTTATTTTTGTACATGCAGAGGCGTAAAAGCAGCGTACCTTCAACCTGAATAGAAGGAAGATAATGCCAAGTCTATTAATCTTAACATAAAAATAGAAAATGTTTAAAAAACTAGAGGCATTTAATGAGAAAGGAAGAAATTGCTCTGTCAGGGACAGGAATATTTGAGGCAAAATAGATGTATTTGGAATTTTGAAGCCATGTCATGGATCAATGTTTCTCCATCTCAGTGAGTTTAAGATCTGTGGACTTCAATTCCCAGAATCCTGGGCTGGCTGGAGAATTCTGGGAGTCTAAAGTTGCTGACATGGAGAAACACTGCCATCCACGATCACAAAATGACTATCACGGAGTACAGTTTGCCCGTTCATACAACTGTGGTCACAATAGGTAATCTAGTTCTAAAAAATCATCAACCTACTAGGATGTGGTCTGAAATTTCTTCTAGATTCTCAGGATTTTTCTACTAGTCCAGATTACCTTTGTCTGCTTGAGAACCTTTTTTCATAGAGAAAGTAGATTGGCTGCAACATTTTTTTTTAATTAGAAAAGTCAGCGGGTTCAATATGGGGCCTAGATGCATCCTTGTAAATAAAAATAATATACTATAGGCAGTAGCTTTCAATTGAGATATGCTGGCATTTCTTATTTGTTTCTTGAAATGAATCTTTAATAGAAATTAAAGCCAAGCAGGATAGACAACCAGGCAGATACCAAGAGAAAAGTCCACAGGGGGACACGCTTATCTTTAGAAACCACATTTTAAAAATTATTTCTCTATTTTATATATGCCATCATTGCACAGTAGACTCCTAGCAGTTGACATCATGAGACATAACCACACCATGAAACATGATAATTAACAATTAGCATAAAACCTATTCAACCTCCACCCATCTTGGTGCAATGGAAATATGCCACAGCAAATTACAGATCAGTTCCCAAAGTTCTAATGCCAATTGCAATCGTTTAGGCCACTTTTTAATCTATTTTTCTATTAAACTGGTATAAATACAGTTGTTCTTAATAACTATCAAACTTCTAGCCATATTAGGTAACATCCTCAGTGCTAGCAGTCTAGCACTAGCACTGATGATGTTACCTAGTTAGGGTAATCAAATGTCTGAAAGAAAATAAGCAAGCTCAGCGAGCACCCAGGACCCCTCATGTCAACCCTGAGCTACAGATATTCTCCTTTATTAGTTTCTCAACGATTGACTTGGAAATGTGTCGTGTTACAACTTCATTTTTGCATATTATCCACCAGTCATTTCTAGAAATAAACTTCTCACAAGTGCCTAACCATCTTAAGGCTTCTTGCTCTTCCAGGTGCATGAGTGGAGTCTAGGGTTGTTGTTTTTTTTAAAAAGTACAAATTAAATTAAGATGTATAAATTTAGGCTACATGTAATTTCTGAAAGCTGGCTTACAAAGATGTCCAAAACTTATTATAAACCACTATTTTTATGTAATGGGAGAAAAAAATGAACCATAGATGATTGAAAGTTAATTATATTAATTATTAAATTGTGTGTGGAATCTGTAGGCCTCACCTGTTCTATAACTTTGCACAGTTTGTAAAATACTGCAGTAAAGAGCAAACAATTGAAATAAAGAATTGCATTGTCAAAAAATAAGATCCAGCCCCTTTGCCCAACATCTATTCTAAAAGGCAAGGCATCACACAGATTTACCATCTTTCTGATCCACAGCCTGGGGATAGAGCCAGATTTTTAGGACTTCTTTAAACAGGACAATGAATATAAATTACAATTTTGTCCCATCTCCATCTGTTAGTTTTTAGAGTACAGCCCTGAAATGTCATTCAGTGGACAATTAAAGTTCATCACAGAGAAAGTTTACACTATTAGTAACATAGCCTTGAAGCTATGTGAAAGAAAGACAAAAGCACCAAAGTCTGAGTCAGGTGAAAGCAAATAGGAGGATATTGGCTAGTTGATTCAGTTAAAGTTGACTGAATTGAACATTATGGTCCCTTTAGCAAATTCTTATTGGTATGGAAAGCATACATCATTCCAAGAAATGCCAGTGTAGCATTCCAACAGGTAGCATGTCTGGATAAGAACAATTCGGGAGACTATCTTTAGTTCAGGGTTGAATTATCAGGACCTTCGGGGCAGTCTGTTGGCTTCAATCCTTCATGCGCCAATGATATTACTTAGTTTGGTAATGAAACATCCGCAAGAAGACAGACAAGCTTCGGGAATACCAAGCAACCAAGGAAGACTTCTGGAGTGGTCCATTATTCTTGCCGAGTCTTTCTATTGACTAATTTGGAAATATCCATGTGAATTAATTAGGTGGAGAGTGAACTGGTTGTTAGGTAGGCATTTCACAGACTACTTTCTATGGGAGGAGTTTATTAAAGCATAATCCAGCCTACCCCAGTTTGACCCCTTTCAGATGTGTTGGGTTGAAGATTCTAGGAATTTTCAGCCAAAGTGACTACTGTCTAAACTGCTAAGAATTATGAAAATTGTCATTGCAACGTATCTGGTTATCCCCAAGCCGGAAAGACAGGATTCCATATGAATCTCACTTTAATTTAGTCAGAAGAATACTTTGGAAAGCTCAGAGATCCTCTAGGGCATTATTTCCAACAATTTCTCAATTTCCTCTGATTCTATCGCTTATTTGTTGCTGCGTTTAAATATTTTTGAGAACAATGAATTCTTTACCCACATGGCCAGTTTATTGTAAAAAGAGTATAAAAGGCATAACTGTCTGACACTCATGTAATAGCCAGTCCATATCAACAAACAGGTTTCACTTCAATTATTCTTTCATATTTATTATACCAATCTTGATTCAGATGAGGTCTCATTATATCATATATGATGAGGGCAGATTAAGCTACAATCTGTCTCTTCCTCTCTGAGGAGGTGCTAGAATTCCTCCTCAGCATCACTGGCTGCCAGATTCGTCTGAGATCCGACCTTTCTCTTTGGAAAGCACACCTCCCAAGGGCAGCAAATGTGCAGACAGATGCTGGGGGAAGCTGTTGTTATTTGCAGAAGGATTAGGAAATTCAAGCTCAAAAGGTTGCATAAGGAGTTGAAAACTGATATTCTTAAGACTAATGGAGAAGGGGAAATAGCTTTTTAAATGCAGATGAAGAACTTTGGTTTAGGAAAAGTGGAAGTTTATGATCTGATATTTCAGTTCCCCCAAATTGCATAAGTAGAGGGGCCTGGCTTTTTAGAGGAACTATTCCAACTGGTGTAAAGCACTGGAACTGTGAAGCCAGCAAGAAGCTTTCTTCAAGTTTCATTTTTAGTATAATACACAATTAGCAATTTTAGATGACTCAATGCCTAGACTCAGCTTTGTGCTAAGACATAATGTGGTCTGTTTTATTTTGATTTAGTGTGAATGCAGTTATTATACCTTGCCATTATGTGTGCAAAGGGCTGTTAAAGTTTGCTGAAAAAAGCCAAGAAAACAAATTATGGTTTAGTACATTGTGCAAATCTTGTCAGAATATTGGCCAAAACATTCCCTAGGTTATTCCCATAGTAGGCATTATGTTAGAATTACTGTGCCGCATGAATTCACCATTAATTGTGTTACCATACATTTCAGAGCTTCTCAGGTTTTCCAAGTCTTCATCTTCCAATGCTTTTAGCGCTATTATTCTGCCTTTCTGTAAACCACCTCTGTGGTTTTGGTGTAGACAATGACATAACAAGTACTGAAATTCACTACTCAGCATTTATAATCAGTTTTTAAATTACCACTAAAACAAAATTTATTTTTCCCTTAAAGTGCAACAGTTATGTTATTTAACTATTTTTTCTTTTAATTTCTACTGTGTTGATGTATGACAGAAGAAAAAAGAACCCCAAATCAGAGAAACGTAAGAAAAAAAAATACGTATTTTAAAATGTTTAAACATGCTACCCTTTCCCATTTTGTAGGCCTATGCATCTCACTGAAATGAAAGAAAAACTATTAATAGTAAAATCCATTAAAACAATAATTGGTATAGCAAATTAGAGTCTTGTGTTCTGTAAACATATAGTATATTGCTGATTTTAAAAAGGAAGACAAATTTCTAATTACATGCATTTATGTGCTGTAGAAGAAGAGCAGGCAGAGCAGGAGGATGGAGTTAAACAAGTCATCAGCCTAGATGATTTGGCCATACATTGACTAAGTCCAACCCTTGAATTCCATTGACCCTTCTTTGACACCAATTTAGTAATGAACTTTAGCTGACTAGATTATTATGTATAGGCTTGAGCAGTAAATCTTGTGAACTGCACCTTGATGTATAATCCTGATTCTTGGTGCCTGATGTGTTTTCCTTCTAATTACGTTTTAAATGACTCAAAACAAATTTTAAGCCTTTTGTTTTTGATGTTCATAGTTACTAATAGACAAACATGGTTAAATAATTGAGTGTGCATGTTTAGGATTATTCAGAATCCACCACCACCAAAATCGTCCTCCTAAATAGCTGCTTATGTGAATTGATCCTTTTCACCCCAGCAGGTATGTCAGAACATTGGTCTGGATGGCAGAATAAACTTTCTGTAGAAATGCTGAAAACTGTAGAGTACAATATCCATAACTGTGTGACAAGACAATGGAAATTGTTTTTTTAATTTGTAATAAGGGAACAAAGTTCTATTGGCATCACAAACAATAGTTCAAGAAGAGGCTTTGGTGAACTGTTTACACAGAGATGTAACGCCTGTCTTTGCTACAATTAACATAGTATGTATTTTGCAATGCAGTGTAGCATGATATGAAGTTGAAATACTGGCTTTCTCAAGGCATTGTTCATAGTTCTCCCAGTATACCAAAGGGAACAGGTCTGTGCTATTATGTAGCTACACTATCTATATACCTATCAAATAGTTCCTCCTCTTGCCATAGTCCAGTATTCTCTTTGCAGATGTGGGTGTCTGTGAATGTTTATCATATGTAAAAAAAAAAATCAATGTAAAGAAACTGCAGGAATTCAAGCAGTGACAATAAAGGGCCCCAGTGTACAGGTTTTGGAGAATAACATGAGGGTGAGTTGTTACCATCTGCCATCTGATATTTGTTTGATATCCTAGGCTAGATGTAGATCTCCCATTCTAAGTAAGCCTGATCCTATTTAATTTCTGCCAAGGTTCACGAAGATCCACCAGGTTATGTCATCTGGTGCAGCAAACCTACAGATAAGCAAATAAGAGAATGGCCCTTCTCTATAAGCTTTTCCACTCTCCCTGCCTCTGAACATATATAACTTGGGTGGTATGGTATGGCTTAGCACAGACTTGCAGATATGGGCAAATATTTCAATAATTTCTGAATAGGGTTCTTGTGTACAGAGAAGTCTAATAATATCACAATAAGCCACTGAGCACTAAGCAGCTAATCTATTCTAAAGAACATCCTGTACCCACAATGTCTGTTTGGCATGCTTTCTTACTCCATGTGTGTCTTATGTCTTTGAACTTTTAGCTTCATATTCTCCAGAGGTCCTGAAGGAAGCCATTAGTTTTTGCCTTATTGTTCGATCCCAGTAATGATATGACAAGAGACTTAAAAAAAAAAAAGTTCAGCGCAGGGAGAAAAAGAGGCAGCATCTTATGACACCTTGGCAACAAGTAAGCAGAGACTTTCATGGGCAAAACCCCAAGTGCTTAAAACTGAGCATTGCCTAGATTTAATAACAGTCTTTCCATAAGTGGCCACTCCTGATAAGGGTACACTTATATAAGGAATGTCCTCTTTTTAAAGAGTTCATTGTACCACAATAACAAACCTTGAAGTAGTCTTCTCCAACTTGGGGTTCTTCAGGTGTATTTTACCGCTATATAACCTTTTGCTAGAGAATGAGAAGAGTTTCAATCCAACCTATCTAAAGTGGCCACACTGGAACAAGGTGCACTAAAAAAGCATGAAAGGCAGGTAGAAACCAATGCAAAAAGGTAATTGAATTTGGTCTATAGATCTTCTCCAAGATTTGCTCCAAGGCACTTTTCCTGAAGTAAGGGTCATACCACTAGAATACAAAAATAATGAATAAAAACATTATCCTTGAGCAGATAACAGAACACACGATGCAGGAGAATGCATAAACACCTTCCCAAGAATGGGGATGCTTACATCCCACTGAAATCAATTACATTTATATTCTGCAGATCATACTGCTGTAAAGGACTGATGATGAAAGACAAAACAACCAATTTTTATAAAACTTGCATTTCTGCTACTTCCCTAACAGCTGAAGTAAAAGTCATTAGCACAACCCTAGCTTGAGTGGAATTATACAAGAAGATATACGCAAGAAAGAAATTAAGTCTAATAAATCTCAATCATACTTCATTGGGTAACTAATTTTTTAACAAAGCATAACTTTAAGTGCTTTTATACATCTTTAAGTTACTTCAAGTGACAGCATTTAATTGATTTTGGCTAATCTCTCAGGCTACGGAAAGTTAGCCCGGCCAGTACTTTCCACCAGGAAATTCTAGTATTGTAGTTTAGACTGGGGAAAACTTGGAAGAAGTTAATAACAAACAATTTCTATATGGGGCATCGCCATGTAATCAGAGGAGACAAGTTCATTTTCAGAGAGTTGATACTGTTTTAAACTGTTTTCAATCTTTATTTATAAACCTGCCACACCTCTGAAATCACCAACTAAGTCATGTTTGAGTTGCCCAACTTTGAGAATACCTATTAGATCCAAAATGAAGCTCTTTTTAGTGAAAGCACAGTAAAAAGTAGTGGCATCACACTTACGAAACTTATTTCCTGCTGACATTTATATAGGCTTGATCAACAAGAATGTAGTTCTCTACTGATTTATCTCTGGCTAGTTTTAGTCTGGCAAATTAGATTTTTACTAGTTTTAAAATTGTTTACTCCATTGTTTTGTCATAGTTCATTATTGATATTGTGTGGTGACCTGCTTTTAAATGATTAGAGCAGATTTATAACTGTCCCTAAATAGCCAGATAAACTGACTATTTAGTAGTTGAAATGTATGAGTATGGTTGCATGCTCTGAAAGAGAAGTGCAAAAACCAGGAATATCATCTGACATTTCTTTGCCACATGGCACAAACAAGCTCTGAAACAGATTCCAAATAAAAAAACCTAAAAATGTTAATTGTTCCTCTTTGAACTAGAAGCTGCAAAAACTCAGGGGTCCTGACTGCTGGTGTTAGATCGCGAAAATTGGTAGGAAAATTGTGAAAAAGGAATAACTAGATGATCGTAAGGGAACTCTTTATTCAGCCGGCAAAAGACTCTTGGCTGCAGGCGGATCACCCGTTTTATACTTTTGCGTGGCTCCGCCTGCAACCAATCACATTAAACTTGCTTTCCATCCAATCAGGAGTCGTCCATCCGGCAGCCAATCAGCTGCCGGCAGTCGGTGGGGCACGGGCAGACCAGATAGAAAACTCTGCCCGCGCCTGCTCAAACACAACAGCTGGCATAAGTATTTATTAAGTTACAATAAATCTCTCACCTGATTTTATAAACCTAATTCTCTGTAACCAGCTAGCCCCTCTGAATAAAGCAACAATATTATTATTGGGCTGGATCATCTCTTCTGAAATGTGAAATGGTTAAGGACACCCAAATGCTGACTGTTGGAGTAAAGCAGAATCTCTTTAGTCCACTATTCTGTTTCTTCAGCTGCAATAGAAATCTATGGAGAGTGCATAAGCGTAAGATTAAAAACAGAGATTTTCACCATTAATTTACCTGCAACTGATATCAAGAGACATATTGTCTCTAATAATGGAGGCAGCACATAACCATCATGATCATTAGACCTGCAGAAATTGATCCTCTGTTATTTTATCTAATTTCTTTTGAAAACTTTTCCAGCCACTCAGTTGGGAAGCATGCTGTCTCTGCTATTCAGATAATATTGAACCATCATGATCAGTAATGAACAGATGGTCTTCAAGCCTAATATAAAGCAAAAAGGAAGAACTGTTCTATCTCTCCGTTTCCCATGTCATGCATTATTTTATGCATCTCTATTACGTTCCCACACAATTTTTCTAAAGTAAAGAGCAACAGCACGTGTCTTTTCTTCTAACGTGATTTATCCTTGCTAAATAGGCTGCTGTTTGTACCATCTCCAATTCAGCAGTTGAATCACACTGATCAGAACTGTACTCTGTATTCCAGCTGTACTCATAACATAGAATTGTATGGAAGTCTTACAGAAATGCCAATACCTGCCAATTTGGATTTTTTTTTTTTTACCACAGTCAACATTGGCCTACATTCGTTTGAAGCTATGAGCCATGTCCCCAGGATCTCTTGGTCTGTCTCCACAAACATATAAGTTAAATTAGGATATATATATTTTTTGTTTTTCGCTTACTTTGATTTGCATTTGCCATACTGATGTCAGTTCTCCAGTTTGGAGAGATTTTTCTGGGAACCTTCCACTGTTTATTTTAACATTAATATTGCTGGCTTTAGCACATTTTTCAACCTCGTTAATCCTTGGCCAACTCCCCAAAGTTACATCTTTTCAGAGCCTAAAGTATTTGTTTACTGCTATTTCTCTGTTTTTTCTTCTTTCCCTAAGAGTTCTTCTTTTGTCCTACACCTTTGCAAACTTGCTGTCCAGTTTGCAAAGATGTCTTTGATGAGACACTTTATAAAAATCTTTTGAAAGATCAAGTAAACCGTATCTGCCAATAATTTGTTGACATCCAAAGAATTCTAAAGAGTTGTTCTACAGGACTTATCTTTCCAGAAATTATGTTGAACCTTCTCCCACTAGACCTATATTTTATATATAAGGAATAAATAACTCCTCCAGCTTGGACTCCATGGTTATTACCTCTAACACTAGGTATATTTAGCTTTGAAAAATGGAAAGTAAATGACACTTGTATTAAAGAACATTAATTGTGGATAAAATAGATACAGAAATATTGGTTTTCTTATTTCAATTTTAAATTCTTAATTCAAATAGGTAGGCTCATTCAGATGGAGCTAAATATTGATTCAGAGATGCTGCTTGACATAGTAGGCAAACTATGAAATTGTCTGTCATACAATTTAGTGGGTAACATTTTTGATGATATGTGCTTAATGATGTCTATATATCCTAAATCAACTTTTGCTATGATAGATTAACTACAGTAGGTATAAGCTTTTTTGATCCCAAAGCTAAGTAAGGTCAGACATAGGCTAATATTTGGATGGGAGGCTACTAGGCAATACCAGGGCTACAGGCTAAATGAGAGGTTCACAAGATCCATCTGAAGAAGGCAATGGCAAATCTTTTCTGTATTTTGGCCAAGAACATTGTATGCATTTATCTATGTAGCCATCAATAGCGAATCCTTTTAAAAACAAAAAGCAAAAACAAGAATGCATTTAAGGTATATAACTGAGAGTGTTCATATCCTACTTACAGAGTTCTTTAATGCGTCTTGTTGATCATAGCAGCAAACAGATGCTTTACTGAGTTTTCAACCTGATCTAGCAGGATTTTACATAGATTCTTATGCAAAAGCTGCTTTGTTGGAGTTGCTTATTCTGAGATTAATCACTTGGTGCTTGTTTTACACTCTGATTAGGTCTCCATAGAAAGCCAAGTGTGACCAATATGTTTTGCCACTCTGTACAATTATCCTGTATTCAGAACTCCAATCCCATTGTATATTTTGGCCTGTTTGCCTTTGGAAAATTGATTTTGGCCCCCTTGATAGCCTTGGGGAAAGTGAAATGCAGTAATGTAAGACACCACATAGAGGACTGAGGAAATGGAGTCCAAGCCAAAAATGAGCAAACAGCTCAACACAAAGACAGCTTTTTTTGTGCCTAAGAGACGTGCTGGAGGTAAAATTGCTTCCTTCTTCTTATCTATTAAGCTGCAAAAATTCAAGCAGTCAAGCCAGTTCTCTGACACAAAAGGTTAGGAAAGATGAAATGATTATTTCCAACAAGTCTTTTTGTTTGTGGAGTTAGACAGACCTAGGGAGATAGGGAGAAGAGTCCAGTGTTGGGGGGGGGGGGGCGCTATCTTGTACTCAGATTTATTTTTTCTTACATTTCTTAAGAAACTTAGCTAAGGGCAACAGGTATATACTCAAATCCCTTTAACTGGCCTGCCAGATTTTAAGGGATGACACATTTAAAACCAAAACAAATAAATATGTATATTTAATTGCATGTTGTTTGCAAACATTAGTACTTATGCATATGTGAGGGAATATAAGTGTTTAACAACAAGGAATCTGGTAGTAAAATTTAGTTATACTTGCTTGAAACCAAGAAGGCAACAGCTTTGGTGCTATTCCTGTACACATATACAAAATCACTCACTTCCAGCAAGACAAAATCGAGTGCTGACATGAAACAATTATTTATTAAGCCAAGCTACCTTTATTTGTAAATAGCTATGCTTAGGCAAGTAGATTCAGTAGCCAATGGCATGAGGAACAACAGACCCCTTAGTCACCTAAAAAAACCTCACAGATTTTTGGGGGGCAAGGATCAATGCTATCCAGGCCACATCCTGGCTAGTGTAGTCCCTGCTAGGGATCCCTTGTCATTCTCAATTGTTATTCATCTCTAATCTAGAGTAGCACTGCCATTCTATAGTGTTTATTGTGAACTGGAAGATGAGGAGATAGGATGAAAACATCCCAGACACAGCCAAATCTTGCCAATACAATAAGATAAGCTGCCTTGTTTTGCTCAGCACTAGACTTGAACCTCTTTAGGTTTGTTGACATCAGTGTGAAAAGATGTCAGGACTGATAGACATCACTGATTTAAGGCTGGTACCAACTTTGAAACTGTATCTTGTAAGAATTGTATTCTCAATCATCTCCCCACCCAGTTTCATTTGGTAAATGATTCATGGGGTATCTGAAATGAAGTAAAGCAATAAAACAAAATCCAGAATCCTTTTGTCACACCACAAAAGTAAATGAACTAGAACAATGATTTTTGATTGATTTATTGTTGCTAGTTGTTTATTTATTGGTTTGATTTCTTCATTCTTGTTCAGACCAGGAAACTCAACATCATTAACAATAAAATGAAACACATCTTTTAAAAGAAAAATTAAACACACCCACAATTAATAAAACCAATATTCAAACCATGTAGAGGGAAAGAGGTACACCATCTTTCTCTAAACACATCAACCATTACTTCCAAGAAAGACATTCCATATTGTGGAATTTATGTAGGAGAAGAACCTCTTCTGTACAGACCTGTATATATGGAGACTTTTGAAAAATACTTAAAAGTTATGAGATTTTGAACTTCAAAATTCAGTTCCACCTTTTGGATATGAACTGGTAGGAAGAATAAGAAGTGAGATAATATACTCTGGTTTGACAAACAGTTTGGGAAGTTTATGGTCAAGAATACAAAAGGTGATTAAGAAGTCCTGGAGAACCAGAAGGATCCCTCTTCCAGTTTCTTACTTCCCACAAAATAGATCTAGTCCCATATATCAGCCAGAAGCAGGATTAAAATCTTAATTGTTCAGGAGTTCTGTGAAAAATACAAAATGGATAAAAAGATGGGCATCTTTTTTCAGAAGTCTCTCACCAGTGGTTTATTGTCCCAGCTTTGTGAAATGTTCTTAGATTGCTGCTTACTGTCTGGATAAATGCCAAGGCTACAGGAGGTATCTGGATGAGAAAATCTCATTCCTCAGGATATGATTACTTTGGCAAGCAGACTTAATCATGCATAACTGGAAGTAAAAAACACACACAAAGAAATAAAACAAAACCCAAATCAATGAGCTAGCTATTATACAAAACCTCTTTCATACACGCAGCTCTGTTGACAAAGGTCACAAGGAGCATCCAATCCAAAATTCCAAGGCTGCTTTCAATTACGCTGAATACTATGAACAATATTAAGATAATCTATCCTGTGAGATTTAAAGGAGGGAGGGAAGGCTATAACTAATGTGCATGTTCAAGACACAAAGCCCTGGAAAGCATCCTTCCCCTGGAGATAATGCCCAAATTCTTGTCCATGGCCAAGATGGCCAATGATAAAATTATGGGATTTGATGACTGATATTCATCTGTGACATTATCACACCTTCCAAAATCCCTTATTTTGATTGCTACCTAATATAAAATTTATTTGAGAGCTACTGAGAAGAAAGTCCTTTACAAGAAAACTTAAAACTATGCTAACCTCTACCAAAGACCCAGACAATTTTAATTACATTGTGTTTCAGAGACAATCCTGAAGCTGTTTATTGCCACTCTGAATAATCTATATAATTTTTATCCCTCAAATTCTTTTTATCCCCCAAATTCTATTTTTCCAAAAAATAGTTTCTATTTTTCAATCTAATCTAAAAAATTATTTACATTCTCCTCACATTAGGGACTGGAATGAAAGGATGTGCCAAAAGAGTCAAGATGGCAGCCATACTTGTGTCATTGAAGCCCCTCCCCATTTTATATTCATTAGTTTTTTATTCTCTCCCCGACTCCCACTCCCCACTACAGATATTCCTGAAAATTACTCCTAAAACAGGGTTTCAGACAACTGCTTTTAATCTAACATCTTAAGTGATTGGGAGACAAGGCATGGAGTTCCCTGGGCCCCAGGACCTCATTCTGGCAGGAGAGTTCAGGCACCAATATTCTCCAGTTTCAGAGATTGGGGATGGCTGACATGATGGAAGCAGGGAGATATCACAGCTGCTGCTTCTCTTCTTGCACTGAAACAACAGGCCTGCATTTGATGCATGTTTCAAGGGAAGATGGGGGCGCAGTTACCGTTGGAAAACCTTCCTCTACTTCTCCTTCAGGTCCTATTTGTTTGTTTGTTTGTTTTTTATTTATATGGTTCTTGATGTTCCTATAGAGCATATACTGATAGATTTTTCTGCTAGTGAGATGCAGAATGCAGTCTTGTTCATTCTCAGGCTACATATTTTGACCCAGTAATAATAGTAATCATGGGGTAGATGACCATCTCTGAGATGTAAAATCTAAATGACCACTAACCAGCCCGTTTTAAAGAATAAGATTCTGATTTGATAAGGTTCATACAACCATTAGCATGAATCTGAAAAAAGGTATCTCAATTGTAATGGAATAGTTTTACACATACACATACAATATAAATAGATTACTTTTTATCAAGCTTTAATACTATGTATGTATGTGTATATATAATTAAAACTTAATAAAAAATAAACCAACATCAGAGAAAAGGAAAATAGAACCTTAAAATGACCACTGTACATATTCAGAGAAAGCAACAATCATAGAATATAGATCAAAATACCAGTAAATGCATTTTTTAACATATGGGTTCAGCATCAGTGAAAATATGTCATTCCATTAAATATTCAACATCAAACTTTTTGCTATTTTCTCTCCCTCCTCCTTCATTATGTTTCAATAGTCACGATTGTATATGTATACATAAATGGCATTAATTGCATGTTTACTGAATAAACGAAATACAGAACTTGGAGGAGCAAGGGCTGATCTTTTGCACGTGTGTTTTTGTTGGCGACGCTGTCTCTGCATTAAAGGGATTGGAGAGGAGGTGACGGCAGCTTAACCTGAGCTGGAAGAACAAGGCAAAGCATCCAAGTGGGGTCTTTGCAAAAAAGCTTATGCAGCTGCAGAGAAAAACCCTTTCTCTGGCCCCTTGCTATGAGGCTCCTGTTATTTTGCCTGCAAGGAAAGAAGCAGCAGGCCAACAATGAGACAGTTTATATAATATATCCCAGACTTTCTTGAATCAGATGGGCATGTGTATTCTTGAATGTATGTGTATCCATTTCAGAAATAAATTCAGTTTTTGTCCCTTTTTCTTTATTCGTCTTGCTGCCCCTACTCCCATCCTTGTCTGATCATTACTGCTAAGCACCGTATGGGTTTCATTAAATCTTACTCAACACCAATGCCAACATTTTGGCAAATGAATCTAGAAGAGAAAATATCAAGATTTAGCATGAAATGTAAATTTTCATCCAATTCCTGCTGATTGTTGCCTTAAAAAATTAGTTGGTTTCCACCTGAGTATCAGGTAAAAGGCAATTTTCTTGAAGATCAGATTTCTGGTGAAACTATATGTGTATAGTTAGCCCTTCAGTAGATTTCAACAGCTTGATGGCTGCCTAGATTCAGAATAGAATAGAACCTGAGATAAGTTCTTGAAGACTATTGGAGCATGATTTGAGCAAATGAATGAATAAATGAACAAATATAATTTTATGCTGCCTTGGCCTCTTGTTATTTCTTAAAATATTTAAAGTAGTGCTAATCTGTAAAACAACAATGTACCAAGTTAAATGCATTAATGTTGTCATGCTTTATAGCCTGCTAAACATTAAACATAGCCCATGTTATATATTATGTGCCCTTGCGGCGTCTGACTCAGCGTCGATCCCAATTGGCTCCCTGGTTTTCCGAGGAGCTAAGGGAGATGACGTGCCGAAAAAGATGCCTAGAGAGCGGTTGGAGGTCCAGTCACTCCGAATCCGACCGAACACTTTTGCGAGCCTATATTA
>JAEANM010011713.1:0-15141 GCA_017656035.1 Myanophis thanlyinensis | reverse complement strand
GCTATGCTATGCTATGCTATGCTATTCTGATATTATTGGTTAGATCTGATTTCATTATTCCTTGAATTATCTAATACGAACGGCATCTTTGTCTTTAGGAATAGAACAGAACAGAACAGAATAGAATAGAAAACATGGAGAACCTAATTATTCTAGGAAGGATGCAATAAGTTCTGGACCACTTCAGAACTTGTTCATTGCACTGGATGATAAAAGAGCTTTGAAGCAGAAGCCTGATCAATAGTTGACTGAGGAGGTAAGAGAAGTCATATCCACAGCCATTCATTTGTAGGGTGCCTCAGGGCTCGAAGCTCTCTTCCTTCTGCTGTTTTTGACATCTACATGAAACCAGATCACCAATTGTTCAGAATCATTAGTATGCTGATGATATTCTACTGTATATTTCAGCCTCTGTGGATGAAGTATCAATATGCTGACCCAATGTCTGGAGGCTGTTCAGGTGCAAGGGGACATACTTCAACTCAGTCTTAACAGGACTGGATGGCTATATCTATTTGTCTCCCCCTTCCCCAGGTCAGGGATATTTCCATTATTGGTCTTGGGTGGGGTTATACTTCTCAATCCAGACTGGTGAATAGCCTGGGTGTCCTTCTGAATTTGCAGCTATTGCAGCTATAGCTGGGAGGTTCTTTGCAAAGGTTGATTTTGTGTACTGGTTGTGCCCCTTCCTTGACCAGGAGATCCTTCAGGCAATTACTCAGCCCCTGGTCACTTCACAATTGGATGGTTGTGATGTGCTGAACATGGGAATGCATCTAGATGCTACAACCGATATAAAATGCAATGGCACAAGTAGCAACAAGTGCTTCTTGGTATGTGTGATTGCTGCTATGTGAAGTGCATTGATGACCAGTTGGATTCAGTGTAAGCTTTCAGTCATTACCTTCATGGCATAATGCTTGCTTGGACTGCCTATCTCCAGCTTTTTCTATCAGCCAAGTATGTTCCAGCAGAATGGGGGTGTTCCAGGTTCCCTCTATTAAATATTGTCGTCTCACAGGACTAAGGGAGCATGTCTTCCCTGTCACACAACCACTGTCCTACGTCCCACCATAGACATAGACAGTGCCCTCTCTCCTGGGGTTCCAAAAAAAGCTCTTAAGATTTGGCTTTGGTTTCAGGTCTGAGATTGATGTATTTGTGTGGACCTTGGACTGGCTTGTTATTGCACTGGTTTAGTCCGGGCTGCCTGTGTGGTGTTGTGTTTTTAACCTTTTTACTGTTTTTTGTATTGGTAAGCTGCCTGGGTAGCTATAATAAATTTTAAATAACAGTTATCTGAGAAAATTATTCTGTTAACATGTAAAGGGGAAAAACCATGCCTCCTTTTCCACTGTACCGGTAGGCTTCAGAACTTGATGGCTGAAATAATGAAAATTTGCTTATCTCTTATGTGATCATCATCCTGCCCTCTTTTTTTTGGGGGGGGGGGGATGTTTGCCAAACGTGCATTGAAAATAATTGTTGATCCACTACCATCTACTGTAATTCAGCCTTTATCACCCTATTACCCCCAAGATATGCTGAGGCAAGAATTCCATGGGGTGGGCAGTGAGAAACACTGGCCTAGTTGACAGGGCCTCAGTGCAGTAGATTTAAAATGAAGAAGTTGGGCTATGGACATTGACTTTCTGAAAACAATGTTATCCTTTCTAGAAAAATACTGGAAAAAAATAATATTGGCCCTATAAATTGTAACTCATCTATCTTACAAAGAGAGGTTCCAGCTTCATATTCCTTCGCATGGCTGACTATTAAGAGAAGACTTAGCCAAAGAAACAAATCTCTTATTTCACAAATACATTCTGCCAAGACAGTACAAAAGAAGTGCTTATTGTTAAATAGGAAATGAGCAGAATTTGATAGTAAAAGAATGTTCATTGTAGAATGCTATTTAATGAATGTTTCTTCTTTCAAGGGACCAGATCTTATCAAGATGCATGCTAATATAATTCCTTTCAAAAGACTCTTTAAAAATGGAGTTTTATTTCTTGAATAGAAATGGTCAATTCTTGGTATTGTACAAAATCCCCGGGAGACCTGTTCCCATTTCCTTTGTACCTATCTGATAAGGAGGAAACATGTCTTTGTTTTCCCACCAATATTTGATTCCTGCTATTAATGTCAGTGGGAGACAACTGATTTTGAAGAGGGTGACTAGGAAGAAGACAGCAAGAGGTTAAAGCATTGATCTGTTTTCTGGAACTTAGTTATCATGTAGGCGATAATCACATTGTGAGGAAAATATCAAGAAAGATACATTTGAGAAAAAAATATCAGGATTATAAAAGAAATGATTATTATGTCCTGAAATGCAGTCAGTTAATTTTTTTGCAATTTATTTGTGTTAATTCGATCCAAAATCAGCTCAAAATTTTGTGAGGGCACAGTCTTCCAAGGAATAAATGTTTCTTAATTTTATACATCTTATTTTGTTAGGCAGGATTGCAAGATATGTGGATGTCTAAGACTTGCAGAATACTTAGACGCTTATAACATCATTTTACACAGTCTTTGTTGTTAAAACAAAGTATTTAAAATATAAAGTATGTACTGTCTATCAGAGGGTTGGTGGGTTTTTTTTTTTTTTTTTTTTTTGCATCCTTTGTATTCCATTGGCTGGAGTTCTATCAAACATGTACACAAAATTGTATTGCTGTATTACTTTCCCCATAGGCAGGATTGTCACTAGTGATCTATACTATTCTTTGGTGTCACTAGTTATTATTGAGAGAGTCAGTTTGGTGTAGTAGTTAAGACATCAAGTTAGAAACCAGGAGACTGTGTGTGCTTGTTCTGCTTTAGGCAAAAAGCAGCTGGGTGATCTTGGGCCAGTCGCTCTCTTAGCCCTAAGAAGCAAGCTATAGCAAATCACTTCTGAAATCTTGCCAGGAAAACTGCAGGGAAAGGTCCAGGCAGTTGTTAGGAATCACAAACTAACTTGAAGATACAAAAAGAAAATTAGGCAATATAAAACCTGTCTTCATACAGTACTGATATTTTTATAATAATAATGATTGGATGACTCTAGAAATGCTTTAAATCACTTTTGGGGATCTTTACTTGGGTTAGCTGGCTTTGAGGTTGGTTTTTAAACTATTGGCTTATAGTCTGAAATAACTTGGAAGAGTGTGGGGTTTTTTTTCCAGATTATTGAAAGTATCAATTTGGAGTCAAATTCTTTATCATTAAGCAAAAAGATAAAGAAGAAACATCTATGTTTTGACTCTACTATTCTTTTCATTTTCCTGTCACCCATTCTGCATTAGTGATTGCTATTGGTAGGGAAAAAATGTCCAACAAAGGTCAAGGTAAATTGAATATTTGACATATTAGACTATGATTGTCAAAAGTTGCCACCAGCATTCCTAACAATCATACTGATTAGGAATTCTGAGAGTTTCTTGGCATATGTGGAATATACTTAATTGACAGAGACTGCTGCAAAAAAGTGGTACTATTAATAGGTGCACATTTTTTTTCCCTTCTACCCACAATAAATAAATGTTCTGAAACCTAAAGAAGATGGGCAGAACTGCTGTTTGTGGAACCATGTGAACAGGCAAGGGAAAGATGGATTATGAAGGTTAAATTCAGCAGAGTTAAAAAAAAAATACCCTTGGCCACTTGACATTCAGAATGCTTGAGCAGCTGGTTCATTTCTCAAAACTCTCCTTCCAAGGAACAGATGCTTGGACTAAAAGCTCCAAATAAAATTGACTACTCCTGTAAACTGCAGACAATCTGTTAAACTGTAACAAAGTTGAGAACAAGTAGCAGAAGAAAACGCATACAAAGATGCACAATTATGCTGTAGGCCATCACAGTTTGATTCCAAGCCAGGTTGAACTCCCACGTTATTTCAAACATTTTGAATGTGAAATGCGTCCCGTGAAAGAATTGTCTCAGAGGGAGAGTAATTGTGCACCATCTGTGTCTCTGGTGAATTGCTCAGCTCTGGAGCACAGTGATATCAGTGAGGACAGCAACGCCCTCGATAATCTGACTGTGGCAGGATAGGGGACAGGATGTGTTTTCAACACAGTGATCTGTGTGACTTTCAGTTCCTCCAATAAACAATGTACTGAAGTAACTTCCTGCCGATTATTTTCCCTTTTCATTCTTTTTTTTTTTTTGTCCTGTATACGTGGTTGAGAGGTGTTTTGAAATTCTGTTCTGCTAATATTTCACTCAATTTTAGAAACTTCCAATTTCAGATGGCTGTTGTCTTGCTGTAAATTAAGTTTAATTGTATTTGCTATCTGCATCAGGCATTAATCACAGAATTATCCTTGTCATTCAAACAGTTGAGATGCTAACCCAAATATTTCATAATTCTTCTTTTTGAGAAGCTCCTGGTGCTTTTCTTATAAAGAGACTGCAGCTTTTCCTTTCTCTTCTTTGAACCTCCCATTCTCTGAGCTCAGCATTTTGGCTATGGTGTCAGTTTATCCTTCAGAAAATAAAGAATATTCATGCTATGTTTCCTGGAATTAACAGAATAGGAATATAGCTGCTTCCAAACATAACAGTTGTAATTCAGAATTCTTCATCAATGAACAGAATTTTACACTGTGAAAAACATTTCCTTTTGCTGGATTATTTGAATGGACTAAGAAGCATATTATTGGAAATGCCAGAAGTAACAGAAGCACAACAGACTATGCATTTCAGTATTTCATTAACGGAGCTGGACATAATTGCAACAAGGAAGACATAAATTCCAGAAACTTTTAACTAGATCTTAGGAAGTGTTAATAATTGTTATAGTCATCCCCCCACTTTTTTTTAAACTATGCTTTCAACAGAGGGAGAGGGAATGCCTCTAAATCTTCACCCCCTCCTCTCAGAAATGTAAATATACACATATTTTCTTTGCAGTTCCTGCTAACATCCAGATATATCCTGTGTTCTATTAAGCATAACATGGGTTTAATTCTGAACATCTTGTTTTTGCAGGTCTGGGGAAAGAAAACATTTTGCTAAACCATGTTTTCTTTAATTATACTTCTGGATATTTTCTGGCCCTGAACAATAAAGGAAAGACAACATGTTTACATATCAGAAATGTAGATATTATACAATTGAGGGAAGTTTGCTGGCAATTGGATCTAGATAATAAAGCAAGTTGCAGCTGTCCTACTAGAGCTCTCCTCGGGACTATAGCATCAAAGTATGCTGCTGGAACCATGAAATTGCTGTGTTTATGGCTGACTGTCCATAAAAGATGTGGTGGGGGGAGTTAAAAACAGTCCTGGCAAAGGGCAACAGCAAATAGCTTTCATAAGACTGCCAAAAATGCAGATTGGATGCAAGTCAAATTGGTTCATAAAGGAAGGTTGCCTGTTTCTAGGAATCATACCTAGTCTGCCTGGCCTCTGCACTAATTCATTAATCTTTTGGACCAATGGACATATTTGGAACTTTGAGGACATGGAGATTCTCATAAAACTGCTGCCTGGAGGGCATATTCATTCACAAAATGACTGTTGTGGTGACCATTGCCAGTCATTGTTATTTATGTAATGCCCCAATCTTCTAGGATGGTCACTACCATCCTTCCTACTCCCTAGGTAGTCCTACTACCTAATTTGAACTAGATGAAGTCTTCAGATTGACTCCTGGTGACTTCACAAGTTTATCAGGCTAGCATGGAGATTGGATGGAACTCAGATGGTTTGCAAGATAATGCATAGTAAACAAATGAATCCATTCTGTGCTGGGAGTAACTTTATTTTGGTAGGTTGTGCTAAACTACATACATGTGGTGCAGCACAATTGTGTTACAGCTTTCCTAGGTTCATCTTCAGACTGAGAGTTAGTTTGCTACTTTTAAGATGCTGGACTAGGACTGGGGAGTCCAAGTTGTGGGGAAGATGGCGCCAGTGAGGTAGGCAGCCATCACGACTGCTCCAACACTCTTTTTATTTGTTTTGCTTTTTTTTCCTAACCAAATTTAATCCTAATTTAAGTAACTTTTAAACAACCCTTAAGCAACATCTAAACAACCACTAAGCAACCATTCAGCAATCTAAACCAGCCAAGGAATGGCCTGGGAAGAAAACGAAGGACAGAGCTAGAGCTAGAGAAGATGGTGCCGGAACGACAGGCTTGGGAGACTGAGGCAGGCTGGATGGCAGAGGAGGAGGCCTTGAGGAGGAGGAGGAGGCCTTGAGAAGCCACCAAGACTCTGAGGTGGAGGACCCAAGGATCGCTGAGGTGGAGGCTGTGAGAGACACTGAGACGAAGGCAGTAGCCTTGAAAAACAGCCAAGGACTGAGGGGGCTGAGACCTGCCATGGAGACCTGGGATGGTGGCGCTGGATGGACACTGGTCATAACAGCAGACACTGTGTTTCAACTCTGTTCCTTCTCCTTCTCTCTCTACTTGTGTTCACTTCCCTCTAACTGCTCCCTATCCTTATCCTTATCCCTATCCTTCCTACAGACTATTCCCCTTGCTTTCTTCGATTTTGCAGTCGCATAAGTATTTCACTGCATGTCATATGTGTCATGTATGTGACAAATAAAGCTTGAACTTGAACTTGAAATCCACCTTCAACCATGGAATTTCAGCTTTAGGCTAATTATTGTTTGTTAGCCCAGTCTGCCTTGATCTATGGTGGATAGGTGAATCACGTGACATTTCAGTGGAAGCCACCTTGAGTTTCTAAAGAAAAGCAGGCTATTAATCTAATGCATAAATAAAAGTGGAGGGTAGCTCTGTATTTGTCATACCAAAACCTCCCTACAGCCCATTGGAGAAAAAGCAAAACCAGAACACTTCATAATTAGGAAATTTGTGGTATTTTGAAGAATTTAATCATAAGACTTACCATGACAGCAACTTACTATTAGGTGCAATGAAACAGTGGATTGGAGCAGGTCCCTCTATGTGTTACATTCCTGACTTTAATTAGATTTGTCATTTAATAATCCAATCATGTTTTCCTCAGTCACAAATTGTTATACCAAACTATATTGCTTTTTATAGTATTGTAAATGCTGGACTATAATAAAGGGATTTAGTTTGATTTGATTTGATCCCAGCAATCCTTGAAGTAAATAGACAGCCCACACTTCACAGTGTTTCTTCTCCCCACAGAGCAACAGCAAAGCAACCCAGATACATTGGTAATTCAGTCAAGGCAAGAACCATCATTCTGGGGGTGGGGGGGACAAGAAATTCTACCCCCTTCCCTTGGTAATTTTACTTAAAGTGCTTCTTTGATAGTGCAGCCAAATTGTCAGAAGCAGTTCTGGTCTGTAGCTTCTGTTGCTCAGCATTGTGTTTGGAGGCCCAACAATAATCTTGGGTCTGCAGCACATTTGGACAGACTTTTAATTCTATGCTGCTTTGACTTAGCAATTGTCAAAACATGTCCAGTGGTCTAAATCAGCAAGAGGAAACTCAAAGGTGCTTTTTTTTTTCTTCAACAGGCAACTGGACTGGGGAGGGGATGGGGAGAATGGAAGGATTGTATTTCTTTGCAGTCATTCTGGTCATTAACACTCTCTCTGAGAGTTGTTGAGGCCACTTGGGCAGAGGGGGAGTGGAATAATAAGACACCGCTTATCTCCAGTTTAAAATGCAGCCCTTGCAACAGTTCCTAGAAGATTCCACAACTAATTGCATCCTGATTCAGGTGACCCTGGGGGGCAACAGCTCTCAGAGAAAGTGCTAACAACCAGATGACTGCAAAGAAATACATCCTTCTATCCCCCTATTATCCAGTCTTAACTGTCAGTATCTATCCTTCTATCTCCCCTCCCCCCTGGCTATCAGAACTGATAAAACTTCTTGGAATGAGAAGCAAAATGTTTTCTTCTTCCTCCTCAAGGAAAAAGTAGTGTTTTGAAGAAGAAGAAAAAAGCACCTTTGCCACAGCTATAACCTGGATGATAGAGAATCTCCACAGTCATTCAGCAAAAGTAAAGTAGCTGACTAGACACGAAGACAATTTGACTCAATTACTTTCTTTCTCATTGATTTCTGGAAAAAAGAACAGTTCTAAGAACGAAACATGTAAATTTACATCTAAATGGTATTTACACAGTTCCATTCTTGCAATGGGGCTGTAAGAGTTATCTACTCTGGTTTAAGCCTTGATTTGACTTATTTTTGATCTTTCTTTCCTGTATTACTTGCGCCTTGGCCTGACAAAACCACAGCTAATCACAAATGGACAATTTGAGATCTAGATCTTCAGGCAGATAGACCCAGAGTTCTAGTCACCCCTCCTTGGACTATTCCCAGAGGCCAGCTGGAGGAAAGGACAATGGTTAGAAATCTTAATTGTTCTCAGCAGGAGGTCACTGCTTTCCTGCTAGGAGACCAAATTTCAGCCATTTCCAAAAGGATTGCCAAATTTCTAAAAATAGCCATGCATTGTAAAGTCATGTGGTGCCTCTTTCACACTACTTATTGTTTCAGGCTTTCCTGCACAAGTTTATTGTTGGTTTACGTTTGATCTATTGTATTGTTATATTTTTTATATTGATCTTGTACTATAAATAAATAAAATAATAACAGATGAATGCCATTGTATTTGAGTTTATCTATGAAGTCATTGATTATATTCTGGGGGGAAATCATAGATTATATTTCCCTGCCTGGTTAAGATATATCATAGCCTAGTATAGTAATAGCACGTAGACTTATATATCGCTTCACAGTGCTTTACAGCACTCTCTAAGTGGTTTATAAAGTCAGCATATTGCTCCCAACAATCTGGGTCCTCATATTACCAACCACGGAAGGATGGAAAGCTGAGTCAATCTTGAGCCTGGTCAGATTTGAATTCCTGGCAGTAGACAAAGTTACACTGCAATACTGCATTCTGTGCCACCACAGCTCAATTTGTATGTAATATATAATGTATAAACTGGACTTTTTCCTTCTAGTTTGACTGATGTGTTCCCTCTCCAAATTATTATTGATCAGAGTGTTTGTCTCCTAAACACTGAATAATAAAAACAGCACCCACCTTGACTTAACAAGGAGAACCAGATAGGGAACTAATAATAAAACCTTTATATAATATCAGTAATAATATCCTAAAACATCGGTGATGCAAATAGGATGCAGTGAGTGACTTAGAAAGCAATTAATTGTCCTGATGTCTTTGCAACATAACTATAATAAAGATGGAAGAAGCAAGCAAGTGGCACAGAACAGTCTTTTGTTTCTTTTTTTAGCCATTGCAATATATGAGAAAAGAGCAAGCCTGTTTACTGGTGTTCAAATTCAGAACAGTTAAGTATATAAACATGTGAATTTGTTTATGTATAGTGACATGCACATAATACACAATGTGGCATATATGCAAGCATTCTTTCCTTTCTCTTCAGATTTGTTTTACATAGCCAGATGCCTACCAGTCCAGCCCCGGCTTTTTCAAAATGCATACACATGTGAAAAAATTATGGGCAGTAAAAATATCAAAAGTGAAAGTTGTTTCCATATTCCAAAGTTATCCAAATATGGATAAATAAAAAATTGATTTTACTGCATTAGATGTGCGACTGTGAATAGTCATAGGCAAAGACTCAATGGCAGTGAGAGCTGTAAATTTTCATAATTTTAACCTCCTCATGGGTGTCTTGCCTTTAGCATTTTAGGAAGAATCTTTTTAAGCAGAGCTTCCTTCCTTGACAGATGTACTATAAATCGTGTGACAATTCAGAAGGAAAGCATGGGTAGATGGGAGGGGAAGAACGTGTTTTGACCTTGCACCTGGATTCTTGTGCAATCCAGCTTTAGTACTTCTGCATTTTTCGATATTCTTTCTTCTTTTACTGGCATCTAGACAAGTCTTCCACCTTGGGCAATTCAGTTGGATTGCAACTCTTCCTTTTTTTCTCTTTTTTCTCACTAATAGACAGTTTCTGTTCCTTACCAGAACACATTCTGATTGGCATACTTACAGGAGACTATGTGGCTGCCATTCCATATTAGGACTATATTCTTCTGAATGCTCCTATTCTGATATATCCTTTGGGATTTACCAAGACATTTCTATAAGTAACCTTTCTTTTCCTGGGCAATGTATGTACCACCTCTGTGTTCTTGCATATTTTTTTGGGGTTACTGATAGGTGACCAAATTGCTCCATGTAACCAAGAAGCAGAAAGCTACTAAAATGTGTTTCTTTGCTATCAAAAAGCTAGGTTGCAATACCTTCTATTATTTTACCTTTCGCAGTTTTCCACATCTACCCCATGCTTTTTTCATTATGACAAAAATGCAGGTTTTCTCAATTATTAGTGACAGTCTCCATATTCTTGACAAAGTCCTTTGGAATCCTGCTTGCTTCAGCTGTAAATGTAAACATTCAGAGTTATGATCTGGTTCTGGGTGAGAACATTCTGTATTTATTAAGCAAAAGGATGAAGTAACTTGACAACTGCTGTTGGATGTTAAAGCTTTTAACCCTTTATATCTAAGTTGTAATCTTATATCTAATGAAACTGTTAGAACAGTCAGGGCACTTTTAAAAAAGGAGAGGGGTGGGAATAATCTGTTCTGCAACACAATATTATCTGCTCTAAGTAATTGAGCTTTTAAGATTGAAAAATCAGATTATACCAACCATGTGGAGCAAATAAGTGCTTTATTGCAGTTTTATTGCAGGTCATAAATTAGAGATATAAACAAACAAAACCCATATTGTGAATTCATGAAAAGTAATAAATTCTAAAATCTTGAGCAGGAAACTATAAAATGATTAAATGTGTATCTATTGTTTATACTCTAGTGCCATACTTGTAAATAAAGAGCAATAATAAGTCATGGCCAAGGAAATTCCCTACCACTGGTCTACATTTCCCAAGCAATAAGATGATCTATACTTGGGTCTCCAGGACAAAGATAAGGAATTATGAATCACTAAGTAACCCTCAAAAATACAACAGATATTTTCCCCAGTGTATAATGAGACTGATTCTCATAAATGCAAAATAATATTTGCTTAGAAAGCATGCCTCTTAGAGATGTGCTCACTTTGAAATTATTCTTAAAGTGCACTTTGGATTTTGTGAATGTGTGAGAAAACCACCACCCTGTTATCTATGAAAAAGGCCAATCCTTTTACACAACTCTGAAAATTTTGGTGCTGCTGCTTTAATAGCCATATGTTTTATAATGTTAACAAGGGTTCAAAGTTTTCAGAAGCTTGCAAAAAGCTGGGCTCTTTAAGGACTGGCAAAGCCATGCATATTTCTGGTTTACTTAATAATTATTTTCATAATGTGCAAATTCCTCATTGGCATTATTTTGAATCAGAAGTTGATTGACAATTCTGAGAACCAGTTATTACTGACCAGACTGGGAGGAAATCTATGTAAAGATGGCTTCAGGACCATAAATCTTGACAATGAATGTAATGATTTTAAGTTTTATGCAATGTTAGATAGGCATTGTTCCCTGATTTGATCAGAGCAGGCCCATCAGTATACTTAGTGAAAACTACTAATATGTTTTACCATACACATTGCTCCTATCCAGTAATGAATCATACAGTCCTACTTCTTTTTTGAAAGAACTAGTATAGATTCTCAGTAACCTGTTGAAGCATGATGAGTTGCTGGGGATAATGCTGACCTAACCCTAACCCTAACATTCCCCAACCTATCTGATTGTTGTGTGCTGTCCAAATTTGCCTTTGTGAGATGGGTAGCTATAAAATTTGATAAACAACAAACATACCTATGCCCCCCAGATATGTTAGGATCAGAACTCATAAATTCCCATGGTAATAGTTATGCTGGCTAGGAATGTAGGAGCATCCACATTCACTTTATATGAAAGTTGGCTCTTCCAATATTTTTTCTTAAAATGGAACAGTTGGGTTTTACAATTCATTGGGCATTAGGCATTCAATATTTTTGGTAATTGGGCAATCATCTGCATTTGCAATACATCTGTAGGTTTCTGAAATCAAGTGGAAAAATGCTCTCCATAATGCTAAACCATTAAAATACTTTTGCAGGTTTCAGATAGGAGAGAAGAAAAAGCTGCTTAATTTTCCAAGCTGTTCATAATAGGGCCTGTGGCTAAGAATCGATTTTTGAATAAAGCATTCCTTTATTTTTAACTCTGGGAGGGGGATACCAAGGTCTGTTTAAAGCACCTGTTGGACAAAATCAACTTTTAAAAAACAAGTGGGATTTAAAGTACTTCAAAATGCTGCTGATAATTATTTAATGGTTACCTCATCCATTCACAATTTTCAGGCAGGTGTTTTCATTTCCCCACAAAAGTCTATAAAGTTTTTGTGTAGTAAACTATGTAAACACAAGCTTTGAAAATGCCATACATCTGGCTGAAGACCTTAACAAGAAAGCCTGCCACATTGCTACATATTTCTATAATTGCACAAGTAGTGCCTGCGATAACCAACACAGGACCATTGAAAACTGTAAGAATGTTTCATATCCTGTCTGCTGCCCATACCAAAACTCTGAGCAAGCTCATACCTTGTTTTTATTTAAGCGTCCCTCCCTTCAAAAATGCAATTCAACATTTCAAAATGGGGGGTGGGGAACACACTGGGAACCTCTATGTTTTATTTTAACAGTGTATTAATTCATTTTGTGACTTTGATACAGAGGAAACTGTTTGGCAGAAACCATCATATTTCATATTGCCCTTAGAATCCTTAGTTTGATGTGAAATTATTGGAATTCTGACTTAGTTCATTCTAGTGTCTACATGAATTAAGCAGATAGTGGGTTCCCTTGTTTTATATCACCATTCTGAATTGTGATGTTAAGGGGCAGCACCACAATAGGGCTGGTAGTGGTAGAGGATTAGTTCAAGAGAAAACTCATTGGGGGTGGGGGGAAACTGCCAGTAAGTAAATGAATATGAGATTGCTGCCGACCTAATATTAGTTTTGTCCTCAACATATGCATATTATAACATACAAAAGAGAAACTTGAAAGATTCTCCAAAGATATGTGGCATGTTTAGTACTTCAGAATTACTCATTCATATAACATTTCTAATTACTATTCCAGGTTTTTTTCTCTACACTCTGATACTTATCTTTTTACTTGGCCATGAGGAACAAATAAAATATTGGGTAGATACTAGGAGATTGTGAATATAGTATTTTGGTCTCATCTTGTTAGAGCTATTAGTGTTCTAAATACAAGTCTGTTTTCCTGAATCATTGTTTCACATCCTCTGAAACATGAACAGCAAAGTCACCCTAGTTACTGCGTAAAGCTGAAAAGGGATTTTGTAATTTCCGCTGCTATTGTTCAATGTATAAGTATTTCTGTTGCAACATTTTTTCTTTCTCTCCTTCTCTCCTCCACCCCCCCCCCTATCTATCTATCTATCAAAGCGAGAGAGAGATTGGGTGGGGTGGGGGAATGGAGAGAAGATTTTGTCAGGATGTGTGGACTGCTTCCCCCCCTTTAATATTGAGAAAAGCTAATTCCTACCCACCTACCCCCTAGTGCTGTGGAATCCAGATCATTGTCCTTTCTGAATATAGGCCAACAGTTCTGACTATAATACAGAAAAGAAAAGCAGCCAAAAATGAAGTCGCCTCAGTGTTTTTGTCTGAAGTCAGAAGCAGAAGTATGTTTTCAGTTCTAGTAGTTCCCTAGATTTTAAAAAGTCAGTGCTGTTAGTTGGCCTCTAAGAGGCTGGTGTACCAAAAGACTGGCATGATTGATATCTAAAATCAGGTTCGTGTGGAACTAGAGATGAAGGCAAATATACATGATCCAGGATAATATTGCAGGATCCAATCTGGGTTACTCTCTGGGACAAAAGGTTTAGTCTTCTGAGCTTTCAGACTCATGTTGGAGCCCATTGTCAGGGAAAATCTCTCTAGCAGAATGCAAACAGCTATTTAAATTATTTTTCAGTAATATATTTGCAACAGAGGAACAATTTGTCCTCTTGGTTTGGGTAGGAAATGGATACAAACTTACTACTTATCCCTAGGTATAATGTTTGCTCAGTGTGGTACACATCTATTAGAATCTGCACAAATGCTCAAGGGTGCTAATGGACTTTCTACACGGCTGTTCTGAATTTACTTTCACTTCTCACCTGCTCTGAATTCACTTCCAGTGACAATACTGATATCTGATTTGTTAACTCTGTACCTTTGTATCCACCATTTAAGGTTATTTAAATTATTGGACACAATGTATTGTTGAAAGAAATTTTTTGCACTTGCTCTTGTGGTACAACATACAATGACTCTAATATCTCCAAGCAAAATTACATCCTCTTAAATACTGGCCGAACAACCCAAAAACTGATTAGGGATTAATTGTTCTCATTGTCAGAACATTTCTCCTATTTGACGGTTCCTCAGATATTACTATGTCACCCCTAGTCCTTCTCTTTGTTTGATTAGGCATATCTAGTTCCTGCAAACTGTTCCTCATATGTTTTAGCCTTCAGCCCCCTAATAATATTTGTTGCTCTTCTCCGTACTCTTCCTAGAGCCTTAGCATCTTTTTTGTAACATGATAACCAAAACTGGATGCAATATTTCATATGCAATAATCCATACCTGATGCCACTAAAAGTCAATACCTGTGGCACATAGTCAAAAAATAATGAAATAGTTTCTTTTTCAGAATAACATGGAGTAAGTTAATTTATTATTATTTATTCATCCCAAATGTTCTTCAATAATATATAATACATTTAGAATATATGAGCAACATAATTCTTGTACCCGAAATATGTGAAAGAATACAGAAATTTGCCTTAGCTTGGTCAAACCTTCAGTTTTTAAAATTATGAGTCTATTAGTAGATAAAACAATATGTTTTGAAGAAGCAGAAACCATTGGTAGTTATACTATGTCAGAAAATAAAAGTGCATATTGCTCTAAAGGAAAACCTTTTATGCAATGACTCTTCCTGTTTTTTTCCTGTTTTCTTCAGATCTTTTTCTAAAACTGTGAACATGTAGAAGAGTCTTAAGTCAAGGAAACATAACCCCATTTTATTATCATATTGATATTTTTTTAGTTCTAAATTTATTTTTACTGACTTACCTTACTGACAGAATTAAGATATCTTGTATTTCTTAGAGGGCCTTTGTGTGTATTACCAATTGCTGTGTGTGTGTGTGTGTGTGTGT
>JAEANM010011712.1:0-15141 GCA_017656035.1 Myanophis thanlyinensis | reverse complement strand
ATATTTAGATGCTGCAGTATTTGGAACAGGCAAGTAAACAAGAATGTTCTTCTAAAAATACATGATTTCCCTGAGGCAGGGGCATTTTGCAGGTGGGTGGTTCACACTGAGAGAAAATCTTGGCACATGGCCACAGCAAGCCTGGGATCCTCATCTCTTACAGTGCTCTTGCCATTACTCATACCCTCAACTCTTCAAATGGCTGTGTGCTGCTTTGGAAGAGGATCAAGGTCCAGAATCCTAGGCTCATTAGACAGAAGCAGGGCCTAAGTAGGGGTGGTTTTATGGCACCGTCTGTTCAGGAATGTCTCAGCAACCGGAATAAAATTGTTCTCCTTTGGTGGTAAATAAAACTTAGCACCTTCTGAGCCACGTCTACTAATGTTGGTCTTCACTTGGCTTGTGAAACAGACAGCATCTCTCTCTCCCCCTTATCTCCTGTGACACTTCATCCAAAATGACAATCACATCCTGATTTCTCAAATTGGTCTTTTTGACCCAAATGAGAGTAGAAGAGCAGAAGAGAAAGTGTTTTTTTTTTTTTTTTTTTTGAGGTGATGGAGTCTCATATCTCGGCTAGAAATAATTTGAATCCATGTTCTCAAAAACCAACTGTATTTTTTTTTAACCTTCCGAAAACCTTTGAATCTGGTACTTAGCTCCAGCTAAGCTGTCTTAAGTGTCTTCCTTTTCCAGGCACTCCACCTGTCTCATTACACAACATAACTAGTTACTCATTTATGAAGACAACCAATTTGATATAGGTAACCCTTGACAAAAACTGCAATTGAGACCGGAACTATGTTGCTAAGCAATGAAGTTTTTAAATGAATGATTCCTGATTTATTATCTTTTTGCCATGGTTGTTAAGTGAATCACACAATTGTTAAGCAAGTCTGGCTTCCACCATCAACTTTGCTTGTGGGAAGTCGACTGAGAAAGTTACAGCTGTATGTTGGTTATCCATCACCTGAATTTTAATTGTGTGCCCATGCGGATGCTGTAACAATTGTAACCATGAGGACCATTGTGAGTCGCTTTTTCTAGGACCCTTGTAACTTCAAACTTGTCATTAAATGAATGGTCATAAGTCAAGGACCCACTTGTATTAAAATTAGGAGAAGCTAAGAGCTCATCAAAGTACACTGGGTATTTCTGTTATAAATTTTTCATATGTAAATCTAGGAAGATAAGTTGAATTTATGAAGGAAGAGGGACTCTCAAACTTTGCACTGGTAAGGGGGAAGATTTCAGTGTCCTACAAGTCTCGGCCTCCCCATTTTTGATAATCCAAGTATATAATACAATACAAACACATTCAAAATCTGCATAATGGCAATGCACAAATTGTTGCATTGAATTTCCATAATCTAAGTTGTTTATATTACAGTACTCTTTGTTTTCTCAGCATAGATTTTTGAAGCATTTTATTTAAAATGGAATGTGTATAGATAGCAAAGTGGATCGATTTAAATCACACTTTAATTCATGTTTTAAATCATCCAACAGGAAATCTTATTTAAATGTCTGGTTTAAATTAAATTTGCCATTGTTTGTTCATGGGTTGTTGTTTTTTTGTTTTTCAAAGGTGTGAATCGGATAACAATTGTGTTACTTGACAACCCGGTATTGTGTTTTAGAGTCTAGTGTAAACCATATGTAGTGCACAAAATAAATGGTGTTCTGTAATCTCTGTTTATCAGCATCAAGCTGTAGATATTGCTGCAATCTGTCAGGAATGTTAATTCTGCTCTGCTTTTAAAAAAAAAAAAAAAAAAAACTTTATTTCCTATCATACAATGAGCCAGAGTTTGCCAGCATTCTCCAATCACTTTTGCTGGCGCCTTGCACTTGTGGCTGACAAACCACACCCTATGTTTTGTTCTTTCAGCAAGTTCAAGGGAAAGAGATTTGGCTTCTTTTTTCCAATTTGGATGACACTAATAAATTATAGATGGGGTCATTTGTGGTTTAGACACACCTGTTGAGAGCCAGTCTGGGATTCTGGAGGATTGCTGTGTCATCTGAACATTTAACTACTATCCTAGATCCAACTCCCATAAGCATTCAGTAACAATTCAGTCAGAGAAATGGTGACTAAAAGCCCAGAACATTTAAGCAGCAGATCCAACCAGCTGAGCTAGAGCTATTTTTTTAAAGAAAAAACCCTAAAGTGAATAGGATTAATGACCTCTTGGCCAGGATTATTTTCTGTAAAGTGTAGCATGTCATGCAGCCATGCTGTAATATGGTTTGCTTTGACCATGACATATGTATAAACCCAGCCATTCTGGAATAGCATTATGTACTATTTAGGTCACCTAAGTGGGGAATGCACTAGCTATAGCATGCTTATGATAAGATAATTATTGTTTTTGAAAAGGCTTAATTAATATTTATTTTTCTCTACCATATAGCTTGGCTAGTGGGTACCAAAAATCCAGATGACCATCAGATTGTTGCATGGATGAACAGAAATCTAGAATCATTTGCTGTCATCTGGATTTTTGCAGCCTGGATCTAGGAATGTGGACAGGATTTGTGTTTGTATAAAAGTCTCAGTTTCAAAATTTGGCACTTCTACCTATGGCATGGCTCAGATTGGCCATAGAGAAGCGATGGAGCCCAACATTTCTGTTGCTAAGTGAGACAATTGTTGTAAGTGAATTTTGCCTCATTGTACAATCCTGTCACAGTTGTTAAATGAATCACTGTGGTTGTTAAGTTAGCCACATGGTTGTCAAGTGAATCTGGTTTCTCCATCGACTTTGCTTGTCAGAAGGTGGCAAAAGGTGATCACATCAGCCCATGGCACTAGAATCATCGTAAATATGAGTCAGTTGCCAAATGTCTGAATTCTGACCACGTGATTGCAGGGCTGCTACAACGGCCGTCAGTCTGAAAAACAGCCATAAGCTACCTTTTTTTCAGTGCCGTTGTAACTTTGAATGGTCACTAAACAAACTGCTGTAAGTTGAGGACTACCTGTAGGTGTGAGAATGGCAGCACTTTGGAAATAGGCAGAATGCATTGACTGCTCCACTTATTCCTCTCCTGGATGGTGGCCTGGATTGACGCATTCAGCAAACTTGCTCGTGTCCTTGGGAAGTTGCTGGAAATCAGACAGCACCAAAAAAGGCACGATGGGCTGATGTTTAAATGGGTGCAAAGCAATCCGTTGCGCCTCTAAAGAGCCCCTGAGACCTTTTCTCCCTTAACTGGCCTTCTGAGAGGATCCTCAAATTGAACCTATCCATTCCCCCTTCCTCCACATCCTCAATTTTTCTTATTTTTTGAAGAATGTCTTCTCTTCTGTGGTTCTTTGATATCATACACCCATCTGCTGTTATTGCTTCAGTCGGTTTTATTTTGCATGGCTTGACTGCAAATCTAAAACCTGTTATTAAAGGCAGATGAAAGCAATGAGCAAAAGCATCTGCCTTCAGTTCTGATGCCTTTTGTGCCTGAAAGAAGAAAAGTAGCACAGCTGCATTTTCCTGACATTAGCAGAGACATCAAAGATTTACTGGTCCAATTTTCTTCCTTCTCGCTCTCCCTCCCCCACCTCTAAGTTTTGGTAGATGCTGAAATCTTCTGTGATTATTTTTTTGACATATATACCGTCTTGCAGCATATCTGGTGTGAGATGCAAAAGGTGCCCTTTGAGAATTAGCACCTTTAAGAGAAAAAAGAACCACTGTCTATTCCTTTGCATATAATATATTGTGGCTTTCCATCTAAATTGGGGATGTCCAGCCTTGGCAACTTTTAAAACTTGCAACTCCCAAAGTTCCCCAGCTGGCATTGTCCCCCAGCCAGCAGAGTTGTGGAATTCCCCTCCTGGAATTCTGGGAGTTGAAGTCCACAAGTCTTAAAGGGATGTGTCATGCAAAGACCTTGGCCATCCCAGCTCCATGAATGGGGGAAAAAAAACATTGCAAAATGCAATGTGACACCACGAATTTGACACCCGTGCTCTAAATTATAAAAACTCTTCATGTGTTTTCCCTGCTTTCATAGACTTTGAAGCAATCCTGAAAATATGGTCCTGGTTTCAAAGAGAGGGGGAAAATCAAAAGTTTCCTTCCTGATGATATTTAAGAAGCTATCAAAGACTGACTTTTCTAAGCTTTGGGGTTAAGTTAAGCCCCTGCTGGATGGTTATCTGTTGACATTAGGTTGCTCATTATTTCCTTTTTGTCTTCTTTTTTTTAAAAAACCTTTTGGAGTCATTGGCAGATGATGACCTATATGTTATATAAATAAGTAATTAATAGTTTTGCTTCATTGTGTTTTGGGTCAGACCTAACATTGCATGATATAGCGTTCCCTGGAAACTAAGTGACCATGTCTCTTGCCTATCCACTCATAGCTTATCTCTAGAAATAAAGTGTGTTTTAAGTTTTCTTTTCTAGCACTATACAGGTTGGTTGAGAAGTTTGGTAAGTTGAAGAATTCTATTCTAGCTCCTTGTGGCTAGAAGGCAGATTAAGAGGATGTGCAGTGAGCCTTTGGAAAGCGAAAAGCACCTCCACATGTCCATATCAAGTTTTGTGTAGACTTCAGACTTGAGATAAACCCTCCAATTGCATGTGCACATGATCTTTTTTTAAAAAATCTTAACAATTGTAGAATGGTAATACGTAGTTGTAGTGGCAGCTATTTCCCTGTAAGTACAAGCTGTGCTTCAATAGTACAGATGTTCCCAATCTGATATTTTTCAGAGGCCCTTCAGGCTTTCCCTAGGAATAATGGAGGTTGTAATCTAATTTATCTGAGGGTCCACTTCAACCTCCAGATCTCCTCACCTGAAACATTACAGGTAGTCCTTGACTTAGGATTGTTTGCTTAACGATGGTGGAATTAGCAATGGTTTGAATTAATGAAAGGATGCTTTCTGCTAAAGAGGTGAAAGGGAGGATTTTTAGCTCCTGAGCCAAAAGATACTCATGTGCATCCTGAGCCGAGCTTCCCAGAATTTCCTCTAGCTCCCCTCCTCCCAAAATACTCCTTTCTTGGAACTCCATCCGTTTAACGACTCACGAGATCACTTAACAACCACATTTGGGAGTGCCAAGACTGCAGTCACTGGGCAAAATAGTAACTCCTGTAATGATTGCTTTGCTCAACAACCCAGATTCTGATCCCAGTTGTCACACTTCAAGGACTATCTATATTGGTTCCAGTTTTTGGTTTCTGGTCTATTAGTTGAATTTAGGGCAAGGCAGGGAAGCTGATCATTCTCTTGTTGCTCAAAAACAGTCCTAGCGTCCCTCTCCTTTGGGCATTCTGGCTGGGTTTACTAGGGGTTGTTCAGAAATCTCTGGAGGACCAGAGAGTTTCCATCACTTGGTTAGGTTACCTTCCCAAGGCTCCTTCCCAATAACCCAGATATTTCATTCCCATCTTAGAAGCCTGTGCACTTTTTCCTCAAAACATTCTGTGCCAGTGATTTTGTTCTGTGGTCTATTGTGTAGTTGCACCCTAGCCACAATCCTCTTACGGCTTGAAAACGTGTTTATTTCCTTGTCAAATGTACTTGCCCCCTCCCCAGTTGGGATAACATTATCCGTCACCAGCTGCACTGGAAAGCAAGACAAATATTACAAAATTCCCAGGGATTTCGGTTTTTCAGTCCTATACTCTAGTGTAAAATCTATTATGTGTTTACAATGTTCTGGTTTCCCTGCTCAAGGTTTGCCATTTTAGCCATCGTCCACCCTGCACGGCCCCAAACTCTGAAATGCTACTATGGGATCCGTGTTTACGGCACTGGTGAAGGAATGGAGGGTGATGAATTGGATGAGGGGGAACTTGGAACTGGCTCTTCTTATAAAGGAGGTGGTGAAGACTTTTGTGTTACAAGAGAAACAAAAGATGGGGTTTGGATTTGCTTGATAAGGAAGTTTCTGATTCTTCCAGGCCTGCATTGACGAGAACATGGAGGTGGTTGAATTTCTGGTGGAAAATGGAGCTGACGTAAACCAGGCAGACAATGAAGGTTGGACTCCGCTGCACGTTGCTGCCTCCTGTGGCTACAATGAGATTGCACAGTGAGTTTGGGCCGGGTGAGGGTTGGTGCCTAAAGTTCCTAGAACCACAGCTCTCCCAGCCAGACGTACTTGTACTTCTCAGTATAAGTGACTGCAGTGTGTCGTTCCTCACCCTCCACTTAGTTATTGAGCTCTTTCAGGCAGCTATCCTAGTATCAGGTTGGATTTCTCAGTTGGAGAAACTCCGAGAGATGCTCTGCCTGCTAATCATAGTTGGTACATTTCACACTCGGTGAAAGATACTCGATGCATTTGGAGGATTGTAACCTTAGGCAATGTTGTTTGAAGAGGAAGAGCCCCGACCTATTATCATATGTGATTGACATGTATGAAAGCAAGAAAATATTGGACGAAAATACACACATGGTTGGAAAAGATGATTAAACAACATGTGGATTTAAAACCATATTTTCGTTAGATATAATACCAGAAAGTTATGACATACACTAAGTGCGACATGTATTGACAGCTGCGAGAATTACATTTGCACAATATTGGAAAAATGAAAACACTCCATCAGATGAAAATATAATTCGGAAGATATTGGATTGTGCAGAGATGGATAGATTGACAATGAAAATAAAAGATAACTGCGATAGAGTACTGTGCAACGTGGAATAGGTTTTATCAATGATTAGAAATAAAAGGTAGAAATTAGATGAAGAAAGATCATTGTTATGTGTAAGTAAACTATGAATGTTGTCTATAACTAAGTATGCTAGTATAATTAACATGATCATAAATAATTATAAATATGGCTAAAACTTACGTGTACTATCACTATATCTGTTATTTTGTTTTTTCCTTTTGTAAAATGAAACACTCAGAAAATACACTGTATTCAAAATACTTACATATAAATAAAAATCTTGACTTTAAAAAAAAAAGAAGAGGAAGAGCCCTGGCTGCCTTCAGTGTGGGAGCTTGCAAGGAAACTTGTAAAGTTTGGCTATATCTTGACATTCGTCTTCAGTGAAACGGGAAGGGGAGTTTTGCTTGAGAAGATGAGTCAGGATATAAGTCTTACACAGTCTACAGTCTTTGAACTTTGCACTTGACTCCCAAGCAGGCTAAATTAAGATTAAGCTTTGCAGGAAGCTGGCTGCAACAACCGTTTTAGATGGCCCTTTCTGCTGGGTTGTAGAGTTTGTAGGCCTGACATGGGGGGGCCGGGTGATCCATGTATCTGACTTGGCTTAACTGTCTGGCCCAGATACCTCTTGGACCACGGTGCCAACATTGCTGCGGTGAATAGTGACGGGGATGTGCCACTGGACATTGCTGAGGCTGACAGCATGGAGGCCTTGCTACGAGCAGAAATTGAGAAACGAGGTAAGGCAAATGCAGCTCTGATTCCTCTTGATGCCCTATTTTTAGGGGGTTCTGCAGCTAAATGTCTACGGAAAGATGGCAACTTTAACATTTTCACCATTAAAAAAAAACTACAAGTGGTCCTCAACTTATGACCACAATGGAGCCCAAAATTTCTGTTGCTAAGTGAGACATCTGTCAAGCGAATTTTGCCCCATTTTACATTTCTTGCCACAGCTGTTAAGTGATTCACTGCAGCTGTTAAGTTAGTAACACAGTTATTAAGTGAATCTGTCTTCCCCATTGACTTTGCTTGTCAGAAGGTCACGAAAGATGACCCTAGGACACTGAATCCATAATAAAATATGAATCAGTTGTCAAGCGTTTGAATTTTGATCCTATGACCATGGAGATGTAGCAATGGTCGTAAGTGTGAAAAACGGACTTATGTCACTTTTTTCAGGACCGTTATAACTTGTAATGGTCAATAAATGAGCTGTGGTAAGTCGAGGGCTACCCATAATGGCTTTCTTTAAATTACCTAGCTGTAAAAATCGATCTATTGTATTATTTAATATAGACATACATATATAGAGAGAAAAGAAATAGGCTAAATTAACGTCGAGTAAATGCTTTCCCACTTCAGAGCTGCATTGTTGCTGCTGATTATAATTTTCCAGAATTATCAGTATGAATTCTTTATGTGTGGATAGCAACGTCCATTTTGCATTTGAATCCAAAGAATATGAAGAGTTTTGTTGCCCGTGTGTGTAATAAAATTGTGGAGCTACATCACAAAATATATGCTGGTTCCAGTTCTTTTTCTGAGATGGAAACAAAAATTCCAAAGATCCGGTTGCTGTGATTTCATTAAAAATAGTGTATGTGTGTATCTGCATTATAACATGGGACTTCGGGCTGCAGGTTCTCCATGCTTCATGTGACCATTTCCTTTGCTTTCAGGGGTAGATATAGAGGTAGCCAAGCGAGAGGAAGAAGAGATGATGCTTCGTGATGCTCACCATTGGCTGAACGCAGGCAAAATAGCTGATGAGCCTCACCCCAAAACTGGGGCCACTGCCCTCCATGTGGCAGCTGCTAAGGGCTATGTTGAGGTCATGAGGTGAGAGTCCCCCATTTCCTGAGCAATTCTTGTCTGTGGTTAACCTCGTCATAACCGGTATGGATTGTTAATTGCTTTTTGGAGCAGGAAATTAACAGCCTTTTCTGCTTTTTCCCAATTGTGTTTGGGAAAAGCACAAGTCATTAAATCGCCTATCCTTCTCTCCCCCACTGCCCCCCACTTGAGCAGGGTTGTGGGTTAGGCAGGTTTGCTGACCCCATTCACTTTTCTGCACGTCCTCCAAGCTCAGGCAGGGCTTAGGGAGAAAGGAAAGCCAGAGATGTCAGTCCCTACCCAAACACCTCTCAACTTCTTCATGGAAAAGGGAAAGTCAAAGGATCTTGGTTCTCAGCTGTTTAACCTGGGATTCCGAGGAGCTCTGTGTCTCACGAGGTTAGAAATGTGGGCTGACTGTCGGCAGCCTCACGTTCAAGACCTGTTACTGCTGCGGGATGGGGTGAGCTCCCGTCACGCGCTCCAGCTCCTTCTGCTCCAGCAGTTCAAAAGTGGGCAACTGCTAGTAGATAAATGGGTACCACTTCAGTAGCCAACTTCACAGGGACATGAAAGGCCCCAACTGGACATTTCCCAGGCAACAGTGAGGTCACCAGGAAATTGTTTTACCCCAAAAGCCACTTTGATGCTTCCAACACAGAAGTATTAGTACTTGGGATTCCTCTTTTCAAAAGGAAGAAGAAAGGTGGGGGAAAGAGGTTCCAATAAATCCCACTTCTCAACTTAGTCTTTTTTGTTAAGGAACCACCTGAACCAACTCCTACCTCTACCTGGCTTTTTCTTTACTAACCACACCTCTTGTTCAAAAACCCTACCCCAGGTCAAAATTGCGGATGTTTCTCCTCTGGAATCTGCCCCTAACAATTGCGGGTAACTTGGAAACCTGAATTTTGGTCTCTGTTGGTCCTTTTATTTCTAGAACCCTCTCTGTCCAAGTTGCCTCTGCTGTTCCCCGTTTGTTTTGCCACAACTCAGCTCTGTTCTCCCAGAGACAAGGTAGCCCCTAGTTACTCTTACCCCGCCTTGCCTTGCTCTGTTGCAGGCTGCTCTTGCAAGCTGGCTATGACACCAATGTGCAGGACAAGGATGGCTGGGCACCCCTACATGCAGCAGCTCACTGGGGAGTGGAGGAGGCCTGCCGGCTTTTGGCTGAGCACTTCTGTGACATGGAGGCCCTCAACAATGTGGTAAGAGAAGCTGGTTGAGGGGCAGGTAGAGGGTTATGGAAAAACTGCATCTCCCTTTGTAGAGAAACTCACGACCACAGCAGATGAATGGGAAGCTCGCTTTCATGGCAGATGCTTGTTCAGGTGGAGGCCAGACAGTCTCTGTCTGGAATGTTTTAATTTGGGTTTCTTCATGGAGCAGGGTATTAGATTTGATGGGCTCCATGTGACCATCAGGCTCTTTTTCTCCCTGAGACCAGGGAGCAAAACATATTTATTGCCAGTTGAAATAAAGAGCCATGTGGGGTTAGTTAAGATAAGTTCCCCTTCTCAAAATTATCTGTGTTAGGTAGGGAAGACATTAAGAAGGGTGAGCAGAAAGTAGATGGCTGCTCTGTTTGTTTCAACATCATGATGTGTTTCACAAGACTTACCAAGGCTTACAAAATACTGTAAAAGTAAAAAAGTAAAAATAAAAAAAAGAGGAAGAAGGAGAAGGAGAAGGGAGGGTTTTGTTGTGTATTATTAATATTGGAAGCCACCTGGAGTCATTGTGTATGAGTTGGGCAGCCATTTAAATTGGATTGATAAATAAAAAATAAAACAAAAAATAAAATAGATACATTACCAGCTATTAAAAAAAAGATTAATCCATTGACTATTACCATCAATATGATCTGGAGTATAACAGAAGCAACTGTTTTAACAATTCTGGTAGGTAGAGTACATCAGGTGTTCATCTCAGAAAAGGCATTTATCTTGAGGAGACTGTCCCTTCCCAAATGTTAGTTGCTACTTGTTGATTACCGTACTTTTCGGTGTATAAGATGCACCCCCAAAAAAGTGGGTAAAAATGTCTGTGCATCTTGTACAGCAAATGTTGCCGAAGCTCTGCCCATACGCCGGCTGTTTTTTGGCTTCCATATGCCCCATTTTCAAGCCTTTTTCCAGCCTTTTTTGGACCCATTTTTGATGCTTTTTGAGCCCATTTTGGGGGGGGGTTGGCCCATTTTTAGGGATTTTTTGGGGGGAACAGGCCAAAAAACCCCAAAAACAGGCCCCCAAAAGCCCCGAAAACGGGCCAAAAAAGCCTCAAAAACAGGCCAAAAGAAGCCTTGAAAATGGGCCCCAAAAGCCTCAAAAACAAGCTAAAAATGCCCCCAAAACAGACCAAAATAAGCCTCAAAAATGGGCTGAAAAAAGCCTCAAAATGGGCCAAAGAGCTTCAAAAACAGTCCGAAAAAAGAACCAAAAATGGGGCGTGCAGAGACCAAAAACTTTTTTGTTGTTGTTTTCATCTTCTAAATCTAGATGTGTCTTATACTCAGGCGCACCTTATATGCCGAAAAATACGGTATATATCAAGAGTTATTACAGTATATTCAGTGGAACGACTTGCCTCCTGGAGTTGCGAATGCTCCAACTCTGGAGGTTTTTAAGAAGAGATTGCGCAACCATTTGTCTGAAATGGTGTAGGGTTTCCAGCTAGAGCAAGGGGTTGGACTATAAGACCTCCAAGGTCCCTTCCAACTCAGTTATTCTGTTAATGATGAGACAATAGCATTCCTGCGCCATTGGGGGTGGTTTTTTTAGACTTCTTGCCGGCCAGTTGCATCAGTAAGCATGAAGTGTATTCTCACAAAGCCTCTGCAAACCTCCCACACTCTTGGCAGCATGGTGGTGGTTGTGGGGAGAATATAGCTGCTATCCCACTTCTCTTCCCCTATTTTGTTTTTTAAAAAATATAGTCCCTCCAATGGGACCAATGGAGGGCAATCAATCACTGCCAGTTACAGGGCCTCTGGACAGAAAATGTGCTTTGGATCCACGGTCCCTCCCTGGCCCGCCTTCTTTTGGCCTTTCCTAAAAGAAAAGGATGACCTCATTCTGCCTGATTGATCAACTGAAAGTTGCACAGAATAGAAAATATCGAAAGGATCGGGGAGATGTGGGATGGAAAAATATCTGAAATTGATCACTGGAGTCTCATGCTCACATCTCTGGCAGGAATTCATTAGAGACCCAACTGTGCTGGATTGAAGCAGAGTAGTAATGGAATCTGGCAAAGGGGAATGTCCTAGAGAGGCCATACATTTATTTACCTCATCTCTCTTGCTCCCACTTTCTCTTTTTCATTCTTTTTTTTTTTAACCTCTAGGCTTCAGGCTGCACTCTGGCCTCCATTTTTTTTTTCAAAGGCCAGACCCCATCCCTGTGGGGAGTTTTTTTCTATTTACGGAAGAGCTGAAAGATCAAAATACGTGCTGTAAAGATATTCATTTCATCCCTTAGAAATTCTTACCCAACATCCCAAATTTCACTCCACACACCACTCACATGCGCGCACACACACACAAAACTAAATTGATCTATTTCTCCACTAAATACCTCAATGCCTGGAAGCTACCCTGTTTCCCTGAAAACTAAGGCCTAGCCCAATTTAAGTAAGCCTAATATCCCAAAAATAGGCCCTAGTGAAGGGGGTGGGCATGGCCAGCACAGGAGGCAGCCCTTCTCTTCCCCAGTCACCTCATAGCTGCTCGGACCCTTAACTGCTGCTTCCTGTACCTCAAAAGAAATAAGACCTCCCCAAAAATAAGGCCAAGTTCTTATTTCGGGGGTCAAAAGAAAATAAGACCCGGTCTTATTTTTGGGGATAGGAGTACTCCGAAAATCAGACCTGTCATTGGTGTAGCTTTCTTCATATCATTTTGTCTTTTTAATCTGTACTTGGTTTAGTCAGTGTGTATTTCTGTTAACAGATTCAAAGGAGAAGGAAGAGAAGTTTGAAGGCGTTTGCAATTGGGCGATTCATTGTGCCTGTTGTATTCCTCTACTTTCTTTTGCTTGGCTGGTGGAGTTTTGAGGCAATTGTGCTGTGATGCCTCTTGTCGTCCTCCCCCTTCAACCCTCCAACGTGATTTTCTTTCTTTTTCTCCCACAGGGCCAGCGTCCCTGCGATCTTGCAGATGAAGATACTTTGGCGCTGTTAGAAGAGCTGCAGCATAAACAAGATGATGTGAGTGATGGGTTGTTGAAAGGGTGGTTATTTTTTCCCCTAATTCCATTTATGTTGTAGATACAGGAGAGCATTGTGATAGACTCTTGTATTTATGCAGAAAGTTTCCAACACCTTGTGCTTAGGTCATTTTCTGTGTGGGATTCTTCAGGGTTTGGGAGACTTTTTAGGGGAGAAAGCCGCTGTAGGAGATCTTGCAAAGGCTAGTTTGGGGGCTGAGTTGAGAAGATTCTCCCTGTGGGATGATCCCATGCCTTCCTCTGGGGCTTAATAGGAAGAGTACTCTTTTCTTACAGTAGCCAATAGGAATTCAATGACAAAATAATTAAACTAATCAATTTCCATTTCAAATAAAATACAAACAGCACAAGATCATAACTAGGTTATTGAGGCAGTTCACAGGGCATGTCTGCTTTTACAGACAGTATAATAAAATTTAGACATGTTGCAAGGAACGAAATAGACAAAGCCACTAGGAGAATTCTCCCACCAGTGTGGACCAGAGAGGCTGTTCTTCATTTCCAGTCAGTGTTTAATTCTAGGTCCACGAAGCCCCATAGCTTATGGGGGGATATGGTCTCTTATGGCCCCACTGCTATTGATCCATTGACAGAGGAAGGACACAACCAGGGAGTTTTGCCCAGCTTGTACCAGTTGCATCCCTACCTGTACTGGGAGAAACTGGTAAACATAAATTGCACTCTTTTTACACACCTAGTCTACTACATTGTGATTTGTACAAGGCTGCCTTTGAAGACTACTTGGAAACTTCCCTTTGCTGGCAGGTAAGAGCTGCCATAATCATGTAACCTGGGTGCTGCATTGGCTTCTAATAGCTTGATAACTTGGCTGATAGGACCATCTTTTTCAACCAGAATTGATCCCACCTGGTAGTGTGTGTTTCTAGAGAATCCGCTAATAATTCCATACTTTTGTAAAAATGAGGGAGCTAGGTTTTTTTTTTCAGTGATGTCATTCTCTTCCAGAAGTCAGATTAGCTCCCATCCTAATAATATTCCAAAAATGTGTTAAAACAGCTTTTCTAGACAGCATTTGAGGAGAAGCTGAAATGGCTTCATCCAGTCTTTCCTAAACTTGGCAACTTTATGATGGTTGGACTTCAGCTCCCGGAATTCTCCATCCAGTCATGCTTATTCTGTTTTATTTGATTGCTCCAGCTTTTATTGTGTTGCATTTGTGTTCTTGTGTTTCTTTGGATTTTTTTATGCTCATTTTAACTGCCAGGAATCCCTGTGCGTTCAGGGATTGCATTCGTTGCAAAACCAATAAATGCATTTTTGGATCAGAACTGTAACTTTTTCACTGATAAGCTCCTCCTTGGTAGAATTTGGTTTTAAAGAGCTGTCTGTTTACTCCACATTTTTTTAGCTGCCTTTCTTTGCAGTAATTCATTTCAGATTTCGTACACTTATATGCTTGCTGATACAATTTATCCTAACAATGATCTAATGATCTCTTTTTATATAAGCTTCCTTCAAAAGCCTTTGAAAATATACATAAGATATAATAAATCCCTGAGGGAGATGAAGGAGATCAGATCTGGCCTGATTAACAGGTCAATTTTATATCAAAATGTTATGAATAGAATAAGTTCTTTTTTTGTGGTGTCCCGTGGTTGTAAAACAGTTTCAGTTGTTGCCTTGCCTGGTAAGTTTTAATATAAAATGTGTGTATTTGGCCTGCACATTTGTTGCCCTGCCTGGTGAGTTTTAAGCTCTAAATGTAAAATTTGTATCTGCCCTGCACATTGATACACCAGAGTTGCCTTAACTACTACAGCTGGTTTTTAAAATGGTGCTTTAGTTAAATTTGACAACCGTTATACATTGCTGAGACTTTAATCTTAGTTTTTAAAAGTCAGCTGTTTAAGCTTGCCTATGCCAATGTATACTTTGTCCTAAATATACCATAATCCATTATTAAGAAATGCTAATTTGCTGTGTGTGTGTGTGTGCATGTCTATTGCACAGATCAGGCAACCAGGAAGCCTGCATTTGCTTTAAGTAACAGTTTTGGTTATTCAGTAGATGTGGGAGAACATTTTTTTTAAGCATTCCGGTGCATTTATGTTTTAATTGATGCATAAAAGAGACACATCTCCCAAACTCTTGTATCTTCCATTGCCTTTTTTTGCATGGCCCTCAAGAAACGGCGAGAGCTGGAAGGCTAAAGAAATACTGATGACCTCCCCCCCCCCCCCAGGGCAGAAGGTCAAAGTGGGAGGCCAGCATGCCTGTCAACCTAATTTGAGTTTTGTGCTGCCTAAAGGTTGCATTTCTGAAGCTGCAGAGTGGGCCTCCCAGATGCGGCTGATCTGGGGAAGCTGATCAGCTTCCCTCTTCATCTGTTTCAGCCAAAAGCTTGACTGGTAGGGTGGGCTGTGGGGGGGGGGGAGGGAGGAGGAGAAGGGAAGAAAGAGAGAGAGAGAGAGAG